>JAVQJF010007132.1:0-42446 GCA_036023855.1 Gadopsis marmoratus
AAAATCCATTGACGGAATAATCTGGTCATTCAGTATATTCAGGTAGTCAGATGACTTCATTCTTTGGCCACATAACGTTGCTGAACCTGGACCCGACCAACTGCAGCAACCCCAGATCACAGCACTGCCCCCACAGGCTTGTACAGTCGGCACTAGGCATGATGGCTGCATCACTTCATCTGCCTCTCTTCTTACTCTGATGCGCCCATCACTCTGGAACAGGGTCAATGTGGACTCTCCTTCCAGTTTTTAATAATGCATTGGACAGTTCTTAACCCAATTTTAGTAGTTTCAGCAATCTCCTTAGAAGTTTTGTTTGCTTGATGCATGCCAATAATTTCACCCTTCCGAAACTGATAACATCTTTTCCACGACCACAGGATATGTCTTTCCACATGGTTGTTAAAGAAATGAGAAGCTTCTCACTGCATCAGTTAGGGTTAAATAACTTGTTGCCAGCTGAAACATAATCACACAGGCAGTAATTATCCAATGGAAGGCTCGTACCTATTTGCTTAGTTAAATCCAGGTGGTGACTTTTTTTTAGCCATGCAGTGTATGTGTGCTATGAGTTAACTAGACCAGGTTGGATAAAACATGTGTCCAGGATTACCTATTTATTTACCTATTAACATTATGACATGCTTGGAATCCACCACAAAGGGAACTGAGATCACAAGATCAATCTTTGTTCCAGGTGAAACTGTAGTCTCCTGAAGAATGTGCTTAGTAGATCATTACACACTGTGTGTGGCCTTGGTTGTGTGAAGAACACCTTTGCTTTGTTTCCCAAAGGGTTATATTTCATAAAAGTGTAATCATTTCTTCTTTTTTTTTCCAGGCGAGGTGGCATGCATGCTATGATACGCTGCAGGAAGCCCTAATGTTCTCACCCATCAATGGGGTGTTTTTCAAATAGATTTTTCCTTCAGTGCCGAGGCTTGAGATGGGCAGGGTAACAACTGCTGCAGAGAAACACAGTCACAAGCTGACTGATGGGGCTGCAGCAGCACTTAGAGATTATCCCACACTGCCCACAGTTAAGCTCTCTCTTCTACATTCAATCATCAACGTTGTCATCTGTTCTCTCTCTATCCATATGTGTCGTTGCATTTCACACATACTGAAAGTGCTCAGAAGAGTTTATATATCTGCTTTTTCTACAAAACAAACTAATCAGGTGAATTCAGGTGAAGACAATAGCGTCGCACATAAACCATACACACTTTCATACAGGAAATGCTGTCAAATTGCTATTTTGTTCAAAATCTTTGATGGCTTTTTTTTTTAAATCAATGACGAAACATTTCTATTGAAACTACTGTATCTGCAAAATGTTCACTGTCAACATATCTAATTTGTTCTCCTACAATATCTACTTGACTGGCACATAATTACCATTTTCGTGGTTATGTTTCGCCGCTTCATCATAATGAGGGAAAGATCACGGCTCTTGGTTAAATATTAAAACTGCCAACATCGACTTGGAAGTCTGAGGTAGGATAGGATTAAGTGTCTGAATGGGACGACACATGACACAGACCTGGAAATAGTCATCCATGCTATCATATCCAAGCATCCAAGCCTTCATTTCCTCACGGATCAACTATTGCACCTCCCTCTACTCAGGTACTGAATTTTAAAGATCCTCCTGTTTGCGTTTAAAGCTCTTAATGACCTAGCGCTCCACCCCTCGATCTCTCCGTTCCTCCGACACTGGCCTCCTCGTCATCCCGCGATCCAGCTCACAGCCCCTAAACTCCCACTCTTTCTTAGATTAGCCAACTCAAAACCTTTATTCTTTAATTTTGCTCTCCTGTCTGTTTTTGGGAGTGGACTATCATTGTTCTGGTTGTATCTATGTTTGACCTCTTAATGTTTTTACTATGTTTTATTATTCTTTTCTTATATACTTTATTGTTTTATGGCACCTTGGTCAACTTCTGTTGTTTTTATATGTGCTCCATAAATAAACTTGACTCGAGATGACTTGATAAACCCTACTCTTGGTTGCCGTCAAAGACTTTTCTTGTGCTTTTTCCACGCATGACTTCTCTGTAGCATGGGTACGTCATACTGCCTAAATTTGAAAGAATGTTGCCAGTGAACATTCTCTAAGATACACAACTTTGGAATAATGCTCTGAATGCACACACACAGGCACTCAGAGCAGGCAAATGGGATTACAGATTGTGTTTGAGGGAGTTTGTGCGTCACTCCCCGCTGAGCCAGATTAGACTGAGCTTCACCGCAACCTTACAGGTCTGTTTAGAGCAACAGACCGGCTAAAACTATAACACAGATGCTGTCTGTGTCTGGTGCACTTCTCACCTCTCGCTCACACAGTCTGTTTCATTCTCTCCGTATCACACACTCTCGCAATCCTCTAATCTTGTCATCTTTCTTTTTCTGTACACATACAAAACAAAATCCGTTTCACATTTGTACTTTACCGACTGACACACACACACCTGCTCTCTGCCCTGTGTATCAGGGCTCCATGAAGCCGCCGGTTACAGTCCCGCTCTGCTTTCTCTCCGTTCAACATTCTGCTGAACAGGACCAGCGTGACGTGTCTTCATCTCCTGGGGGCAAACAACGTCAGAATTAAGAGTTAGGGTACGCTGTGGGTTACATGAGATTGTTGTAGACAGAATCACAGAGTCAGACTCATTTGGTACAGCAGACAATACTCAGATAAGTACACAGACAGACAGATAGATGTTCCATGCACCACACATGATTTTCATCCAATAAGAATGGAAGCAATGAATAGGGGAGTGAACAATGGAGGGGAGCTTTCCACTTGATTCACGTGTGCTAATCAAAACAACTCTGTAATCATGAGTATGAGGAAGTGAAGCGAGGGAAGGGGGCAGGGATGAGAGGAGGAGGGACAGGGGAGGAAGAAGAGGTGCAGAGGAAGAAGAGAGAACATTAGAGGAGGGAAAAGACAAGAGCAGACAGGCCAAGCGGTGAAAGGAGGCGGACTGTCATCCGAGCGGTCGATAGATAGACACACATCACGGCAGAGGGAAAGGTCGGGAAAAGAGGAGGTGGACAAGTGAGGAAAAGGGGGACAGACATCGCGGCAGGATAGGCCTGTCTTGTGCTGTTTGTGGAGTCCCACTTGGCCCTGCTCTGCTCCAAAGACCATGCATATTTAATGAGGCCCTTACAAAGCCCCGGGAAAAGAGATGCTGTGAACTCTCCCCTGCGCCACCTTCCTCCACCACTCAAATTGTCGCCCCTCAGTACTTTTCTCTTTCGTAATTCTCCCTCCTCTGCTGTCTTTGCCTGCTTTTCTGAATATCTCATTTTTTGACGAGTCTTTACTTATTTTTAGAGATCGATTGTTTCCTCCCAACGTACTACAGGGTGATAACCTAGCAGATCAGCATGCGATTGCCACCAGAGTGTTTGCTTGATTTTAGTCCTGTGCATTTCAAACAGCATCATCATTCCCTAAGAACAGAGTGGGGCAGCATCAGCTGTGTTCTCAAACAGCATGCACGTGTGCTGCCACTGTCTTTACCTCTCTTGCACCCACTCACATTCGAAAACAAATTGAGGCACATGCTCTTTGTGACTGTGTGCATGTGTGTCTATGTGAGACGATGTGTTTGATTTTATGAGTGCATGTATGTTTTTATTATGTGAGTGAGTGGTTGCAGTTTGCTTTTGTGTGCGTGAGTGTGTGCTCGATAGAGTGCTGCGTGCATCAATAATGTATCTAGATAATGCAGCCGCTTCACTCTACCAGGAACATCTAACAGGCATACCGACGCACAGAGAGAGAGAGACAGAGAATGAAGGGGGGGGGGGGGGGAGAAAACACACGATGCAGCAGGGAGGAAAGATGAGAAAGTGAAATGTGAGCGATACAAAAGTGGAGCAAGAATGAGTGTATGATGGGTAGGGAAACCTAAAGAACATGTGTATCGCACCTGGGTGTCAAATATTATTTGGATCAATCCTCAGTGGGTGGGATTCATGCAAGAAGCTCATTTAAAAAGGTATTGTCAGTATCTTTCAAGTACTGCAAACATCTGGCAGACATTGTCATTGTATTAGGATTATATGTGTAAAGTTGGATGATGTGGAAATCCAATTAAGCTATAACTAGTTATTTAAAAAAGTGTGGGAATGGATCTGTTAATTTTATGTACTACATTTGTATGTACTATGTACTTCAAGTACTGATAATATTTGTATTATTACTTATCATTATGCGGTGTCCAGCTGTACTCATATTATAGTATATTACTCATATTGGGGGGGGGTTAGTTAGCCTACAGTTAGTTAGTAATTATTTGCAAGTTTTATAACCTAATCTGTTCTAACAGGTTGACAGTGTTTACATCACTACATGGATGGCAACAGTGTTTTCTGTAACAAACCTGGCAGCTAGGTCTGCCCACCAAAAGTCTTTTAGTTTGGTATGAATATGATTATCATTTGTTATCATTTAGAAACCCTCTCACTAAGTTGTCCTCCATCTTTATTTACAGCACAAGCAGTAGCCATCAGCCAATGGCTGCGCTCAGAGGTCAGGGCAGCCTGGGTCAAAGGTAAAGTTAACAACGTTAGGTGCAAATACATATTCACAGTAAAGGAGGAGGAACATGCAAAAGTTGTTTTTCCGCAATAATATCAGAACAGGTTGACACCAACACTAAACACTTAAAAAAAAACAATGAGTCTGTTTGCTCTTGACTTTCTATTACAGAACCATTTTATGACTTGTCCACTGGATGCATGGAGACAGCAAGGTTGGGTGGGAATCGACTGAAAACAATGACACTTTCTAACAGCAGATTAAAGGACCTGCACACCCACACAGGTGCTTTCACTTACCCTGGCTGATTAGACCTCTAGTGGAGCTGCAGCTGCGTTGATCTATGATATATAAATGATATAATGTCACTAAACTCTACGTGCTAATAAGAACGATAACGCTGCGTGTTGTCCTGACAGGAGCAACAAAAGTAACAGGATAATGAGCTGTCAGTCTGTACACGCCCACACCGTCTCGAGAAGAGCTCTAATCAGGCATCAGAAGTGAACACACCTGTGTGGGTGGACTACACCGTACAGTAGGTGTGACGGGGCTTAAAGGCTACACTAAGGCTGTGCTCAGACTGCGGGCAAATCAGATTTGTGTGTCCAGACATCACCACTGTTCCTGTACAATGCCCAGAGCTATTGTATCATCCCTAAACTGTTACCACGGTTATGTTACCCAACTCCACTTTCTGTGACCGCCTCAGGATATCTGCTTCCCCTGGTCGTTGCCTGCTCTGGACATGTCCCCCAATGATAATTCCCACTGCAGAGTCAACGTTTGACAACAATCTCAATATAAGTCAACACATAAACACAGGAGTCTTCTAGACAATTTAATAACATCAAACGGTTAGGTCATGGTTTGATGTTTTAAGCTGCCCTTTTCAGAAATCGTGTTTGGTGTGTTTGGAATGATACAGTACCCACAGGCCTTATTGGCTGTTAAGAACAAGATGCCAGTAGAGCGACACAGTCAGAACGCAGTACAGTATCTGTTCGGCTGAAACACACCAGTCAGGAGACACGTTGCACCGTGTGGGTTCCTGTACAAGCTCAGCATGGGGTAATTTGGGCTTCTGTGTCTAGATACTCTCTTGACAATAAAGCTAGCAGTAGTGCGTGTAATTTACGGTCCACAAATCGTTACGTTATTCTCCCACCTGTTGACCCAACAGAATTACATGTTCGTTCCTATAAGCGCAGCAGATACGGGGCCCAATCCAATTAGCAGATCGTGTCGCAGTCACACACACACACACACACACACACACACACACACACACACTAATGTAACCTATTGACCTTTTCAGATAAATGCCAATCATTGGTCAGGAAGAAAGGACTGGATACACCAGGCCAGCACTGAGAGGCTCAGGAAGAGCTTCTACCCTCAGGCCATCAGGATCCTAAATCCTAAATGAGGCCACTGCCTGGACAGACCTCTCCCCAATTCTACTTACAGTCGTTTTAATACAGAAACTGAAGGAACTGGCAGGATTACATGTCACTGTGACTGAACCTTGTATGATTACATGATAACACAGTGTGTGTGGCTAATACACTGTGTGCATGCATGTGTTGGTGTCGGTGTGTCTCTTACAGTACATGTGCAATCTACCTTCAGGTTATTTCACTTAAGGACAAAGTTCACAGAGAACTTTGGTCTTGTACATGGCGTCAAGACAGAATAAAGGCTTAGATGATATGTTGCCTTTCTTTCATTAGTTGATTCATATTTCATTGCAATTTATAAAGAGTGTTTAGTCTCAGGGAGCAGAAGGTTGGCTTTGATTCAGAGAACACATTTAGCTTCGATCTCTGCTCCATCAATAAGCTAAATGGTGTTTATGGCAAATGAGAAAATAGGATACGAGGCAACAATGGTGCTATCATATTTATTCATGTGTATCCGTTGTTGCAAACCCCCTGTTTCTATTTATTCAATTCACAAACACTTTTGTAAACTGATTAACAGTGACAGCTTTAGATCCTGAATCTCCAGTTAGTCCCACCCTTTCAATGAGATATCCGTCTACTAATGCTGAGAGCGACGTAGAGAGGAACAGACATCATAGTCTTACATATCATTAGGTGTTTCTCAATGTGACACAGGCGTGCGGCTGCTGGCTTTACACTTTAGTAGGGTAATTAATCCACTGACATGTGGGCAATGGGCCTGGGTCTGCGTCTGCTAACTCACAGTCATTAATGAAGGCAATGTCTTTTTATCATAGGCTTTCTTAGTTTCTCTTCTGCCAAATACACAGACATACAGTATAGTTCGTATAGTTCCCATAAGTCATTTGGCTGCTTCGCCAAGTTAGCTTGCTCAAACTAAGCTGGTCAAGAATAAAGATGAGTTTTGCTGACACTCTTTTGTGTTTTAACAGCATATTGAATATGTTTACAGCTGATTCATGATCAATGTGGTAACAGATACTTGGTGGCTGTAACTATTTGTTTTAATAACTGTACTACAGCATGCCTTTATTTTAAATCTGTATTTCCTGACTATCACGACAGAAATACCGGTAGTATCATTCCTTCTCTTGCTACAGAGAGGTCTGAGAAGTGACAATTTCATACCAATTTCCTTTTAAAATATGAGTATTTATAAGTTCAATACAATTTTATTTATACAAAACCAAATCATGAGAGGTTATCTAAAGGACACGCTCCATATAGACCAGGTCTGGACCGTGCTCTTTAAAAGTGAATTTTGCTCTCAGCATGGCAAGAAACCAGAGAGGAGAAAGAGCCACATGTGAGCTGCAAGGGAGAAGCTTCACTCACACATCCGGTGAACATTGGCACAGTGGGCTGGAATGGCAGAGTATCATCTCCGGTAGACATTAGGGTTTAGAAATGCATCACACTGTAGATAATCTGAGGATATAAGGTGTACAGAAAGACAACTGGACAGCAATCAAATATGTTTTACCACCTGTCTTTACATACATCCAGGGGCAGAGCGAGAAGGAGGACGGGGAAACATTTAACGCGGCCCTGGACAAGGAAGAGTCCCTCAGACGGTCAAGGTTATGCAATACTGAATTACAAACTCTGATGGAATCTTTCTTTTAGTTTAAGTTGTAACGTTCTTCTTCGGGATCCCAATGACGGCAATGTGCTAAAAGGCTGAGCTTTAAATCTTTAAATAAAAAAGAAAGCATCTGAGTTTTAAGTGTACTGCTTTTCCCTGCTGTGTATTGACGTCTGCCTATAGACATCAATACACTTCACTTCTTCATACTGTAGATAGCCTGCAATTCCCAATGACCTCAGAATTTATGGATGTAAAATCTGAAGTAAAAGGAAGTTTACTCAATCAGCAGGCAGATATCAGTTTGTCTCCATCCAATAAGAACTGATGGACAGCCTCTGATGGGCCTACTGCACTAAAAGAGCTTAAAGAACTATTTCTGCTGTTGTCGGAAAACCCTTTAATCAGGAGTTTCAGATTGAAGCCAAACTGGCTGAAAGTTCTGTCTATATGGCAAAGGAGATTAGGGTTGACCTAAAACCTTTTAGAACTCATTAGAGCAGGTCCTCCTAACCTCTTTAGTTTAGTAGAACCATTTTTATTTTGCTCTCTGGGAAGACTCCTTTGCCTCTAGAATTCACATCCTCAAATGTGTTAGGACGCTTAAAAAAAAAACAAAAAAAAGGGATCGTCCTCTTGCTACGTTCAAGTTTCAAAAGGAGCCTATGATGTTTGGGACCAAAGGTTCCACACTTTGGTTTGGAGAATTAAAACTAAATTAATAAATTCAACTCTGCTTCTTATTTTGCAATCGGGCGCAAAGCTCTGACGGAGAGGAAGGAGCTGAAGAGGATTTAGTTACACCAGGGAGCAAAGCTGCACTTGTGTCTGAGCGAATGCTTTGCACACTTTCATGTCAAGCACCTTTTTGACGCTGCTTTTAAAAAGCGCTATGCCAATTAACTTTATTATCACTATTAATAACACAGTGCCATGGGGCCAAGTATCTCCACACATCATTTCTATGTCCGATTGTGTGTGTGTGTGTGTGTGTGTGTGTGTGTGTGTGTGTGTATGCAGTTACATACAAAGAGGTTGACACACACGCCCCGTGTTTTCGCTCAGTATTAAACTTGACAAATACAAAGCATCAAAAATGTAGCCCAGCCTAAAAATAACATCATAAATTAGTAAAGCCTGGGAGGGCCTTCAGAACGCAGCCGGCCTCATATTCTTCTTCTTCTTCTGTTTAAATTCTGTCAGGGCACCCTTTATAGCCACATCCCTTCGTGAAAGACAGCGTACACATGTGTCGGTCTTACAGCTTACGGGCACCTGCACCGAACATGCAGGTGGAACCAAGCCAGGCCGCATCAACACAGAGCGTTGTGAAGCATGATGCAGCAAAATATACTGGAAAAGGCATGTAGTGGTAGTGTGTGTATGTGTGTGTGTGTTCCTGGTTGCAGTGGTGCATTAGTAAAAACACATTTTGATGTCACACTGTCAGTCTGCTCATCAATTCTTTAGCAGTAGTTGAAAGTGGAAAACGACTGAGTCATTTGCTCTGCAGGCAGCCAGGGAATGCCCCGGTCTGTCTGTATCTCAGCTGACGTCTGTTGGACATCTAGGATCACCGCCCAGCCCCTTCTACCACATCCAGAGACTGAGCCCATCACCCTGACGTGCACCCCGCTCAGGCAGAGGGGTGGGTGGGTGCTAACTTTCACCTGGCTCCCTTTTTGAGGGGGGGGGGGGGTGTTATTTGTCTCACCGCTGTGCAGTACAGGCAGTGGAAAGGCTTTAATGGCAGCCTAAGTGCTGGAATTACTTTTCTCATTATGGGGATAAATTGGAAAGCTAAACCTTATTTCCTTTCTCTTATTTGTTCAACTTCCCCGGGTAACAATGAGCTGGTGGAATAGGCTAACACGCGCTTTTGAGCATTATTTCTTTTGGCCCTTTCTTCTTTATTTATTTATTTTCTACAACAAATAACAAACGTCGGGGCTTTTTTTTTTTTTTTTTTTTTTTGTCGAGCGCCCAACGCCGTCGTCCGCTTTGCTGGCTCGCAGCGAGCCGCTGACGGGAGAACAAGTGCAATTTCTATCCGGCGGAAATCTATTTTGGGCTCTTGACGCGTGGCCGCGTTCCAGACTAGTTGGCTGCGTAATAGCGAGGCTGTCAGAGAGACCTTACCGTGCGGCGGGGGGTCCCCGCTCCAATCCCGTCCCGGCCGTCCTGGGTGTGGAGCTCGGCGCCGCGCCTTCCTCCGACGGAGAGGAGCCAGTTAATCCACAGCACCTGGCGCCTGTGGGCAGCGCGAGGAGCCCGGGCTCGCGGTCCGCGTCGGGAAGCTGCGCGCGATCGAGTCCCAGCGCAGGTGAGCGCGCGAGAGGCGCACGCGGCTTACGCGACAATAATCCTCCCTCTCTCTCTCTCTCTCTCTCTCTCTCCCCCCCCCCCTCACACGCACACGCGTAAAGTTTTAACAGTGACGACGGGGCGTCGCTTCATACAGAGAAAACACACACTGTTGTTTTGCACACCTGCATCTCTCTCGCGCCCTCCATTTGCGGATTTGTATTTGCGCGTGGTCGCGTGCGTGCGTGCGTGCGTGGCTTTGGAACCCGTGCCTGTCCTGCCGTACGGAAATACGAACACACAACCTAATGCTGCCAGAGCCGACAGAAACACACATATCGCAGCTTGCTTCACCGTAGAACACCGTGTACGGTCAGGCCACACAAAGAACGGACGGATGGATGGATGGATGGATAGACTGTTAATTGGCCTCTGTCGCCTCCTGGTGGCGTCAATGGTTTACTGCCGCTCTCGACTATCCGCTACACTGTAGTGGATCCATTTGAACAGACTGTAGTGAATGTTCAGATATAATATTGTAGAGGATGGATTACCAAAGAGGGAAGCTGCCCCTGAGCCGCACACATCTAAATAATAACTGTATTACTTTTGTTTGTATTTTGTTCACATGGTGAAATAAAGATGTGTTTCATTTACACATATTTGACAGCCTCCTAAGCGGTTAATGTCATATTTTTGTCGAACCCCTTGAATTAAAGCTGACAGTCTACCCTTCAATCACATCTTGATTTCTTTATTTCAAATCCATTGTGATGTGTACAGAGGCAAAAGTACAAAAACATGTGTCACTGTCCAAATACTTATGGACCTGACTGTAGACAAGCAGATATGTTGCAGTATATTAACAATGTGTGCAAATTTCATTACTAGTTGTTTACCGGGTGAAAACACTCTTGGTGTCTGTTTTTACTGCATTCAAATTCAGCAACTTTGACTCAAATATGCATTTATGAAGACAATGCAGTGAGTTCCCGTCAAGCATGGTTGTATTTCCAGTGTTCTCTAGTGGTCTGGATTGTTTGTCCAAAATCTGCAGTTACAGTACAAGTTAAGGATGGGTCATATTGCTAATCAGTGAGCTGCAGTCCTTTATAACAACATTGGATAGTTATCGTCTTGCCATCACTGCTACAAAGATTCATGATTTCTTTCAAGTATATAATTGGCTGGAATCTGCTTTTTTAAATATCATAATACATACTGATATCATTACACAGTGTAAAGATATATATATATACCATGATAGAGGACTTTATCCATTTTGCCTGGCTGACAGTGGCTGCACAAGTGGTAATTAGATGAGAATCTGTGGTAGGAAATGAACGTCAATGTTGGTTATGTATGTTTTTGATTACTTTGTTATTATATGACCTCTCAGTAAAATGGAAATGGAACAGGAATCAACTGCCTTTCGGGTTGAAGTTAATAGGTTAGTTTACACATTTGGCCACAAGATGTCAGTGCTATACAACTGAACTACTGCTTACGCCCTTTCTTTATTTGTCTCTCTCTCTCTCTCTCTCTCTCTCTCTCTCTCTGTCTCTGTCTCACTTTCACCCACACATACTAGTCTCACCTGAAGCTTTAGCACTTGTCCCCAGTCCATGCTGCCTTTATTAATAATATCATAACCACACAGTCCCCTTCCAGTTAATACTCTCCATGCAAGTCTACTCTAATTTAACAGTGATAAGGAGAGGAAACCCTTTACTTGCTCTTGTTTGGATGCCCCCCTGCTTTGTGGTCGGTGTGATCTCTGTCCTTGACAGTCAGCTGGTGGATAGAACTATTTGGGGTGGATGTGAGATGATCATTTGCCTGTTGATTGTGCTGAGCCATTAGAATTGGCTCAACCTTTCAGCTAAAGTAGGGAGATGGGCTGCAGCGGGAGTAGAGGCATATTATAGCACTAAATGAGGGGAAAGATAATATTTTGTTCACATGGATTGATGGTAAAAGAAAAGTGGGGTAATAACAGCAGAACAAATTCCACACTAAACCTACAACATATAAAGAGAACATTCGACCACATGTGACCACAGGTGCATGAAGACCAGTTTGTGCTACAGCACATACAGAAGAAAAGATAGAGGCAAGTGTCAATGGTCAGTATGTTCCTCATGTCTCCAGCTTTATGAAAACATGTTGTATTCCTTTCTCATTTTTTCATTTTCTGCAACATTAATTGAGCACACCATGAAGACTGTAAATAAGAAGCACATGTCTCCTCTTGACCAAATGTTCCAAAGTTTCAAAGGAAAGTCCAACAAACTATTGTATTGACTACAGAACTGAGCATATACACGTTCTCATTGCTTCCTTTCCCCCTTCCTCTCTATATGGAGATGAAAAGATCTTTCATGTTGTTTCCCCTTGTTGCATTATTTATTGCCGTGTGGCGCTTTATTAGCTGGTTTCATCTCAGATTTTGCAGGCTGTTTTTGGGGAAGCCTTTGAAATGTGTTTCTGACTCCAAACAATCCTTTTCCCGCTTTCGCTCACTTGCTCCAGTCGCCTCCTCTCTCATGATAAACCCCCCCCCCCCCTAGATTTTCAAAGTGAATTGAGCTACCCTCTGAAGCCAAAATCCATTCAATACTGTCCTAAGGAAGGGAGATGTTCTTGTTTTGTGGTTGACATGAAAGCAGAACAGAGGATCCTCTTTGTCATTAGCCTTATTAGCATCATTAGCGCAGTATGGATGAACTTCAAATGCTTGGCTTGGAGTTATTTGTGTTACCATAGAAGCAACACGAGTACTATTTTATGTTCTGTGTTGGAGACTGTTACATTGCATATAAGGTGGGTGCGTTTGAAGACAGCTGATATATTTCAGATATAACCACTAGATGGTGATGCTGCTCCTGATTCAAAATGAGACTGACAGGAAGAGGAGAGGAGAATTGGAATTAGTGAATGATATTAGAGATTTAGAGATATCTTTAACCACATAATCTTTATTCAAAACAGGCCTGTTTCATTCCACCCTCTGAAATCATTTAATACATGATCTACATGCCTGTCACATATTGTCAGTGCCTTTCAGTAAAACCTCAGGTATTTTCAGAGGGAAACAAAGAAATAGGACAAAGCCAGAGGCATTCAATCTAGCAATACAGTAGAAATAACTATATTGGGCCTGCAATGGTGGGTTTCTGTTACAGATTACATCCACAGTGCCCACTATCTCTGCCTAGGTGCCCTTGAGCAAGGCATTGAACCCCAGCTCCAGGGGTGCTGCACTGCAGGCGACCCTGCACTCTGACCTTTCTGATGAAACGCATATGTGTGTGTGGGGGGGGAACGACTGTATGTCTGTAACTAGGAGGGATGTGTGAAAATACAAACTTTAATTGCCTTGTGTACAGTGGCAATATCTTCTTCATCATCATCTAAACCTGAAATGGTTTGACTGGACACAACTAAACACTCATGAATGGTTGTTTGATTGGTACATCGCAATTGGCTGCCACAAAACGTTTGGTACTGTTGTCATGGAAATCACTGGTTTGGTGCAGAAGACTTGGGATCATTATGTTAGAGCTAAGCATGTGGCATGATGAAGGGGGCAAAAGATGTGCATGTTTTCATCGCAACTTCGCTTACGGCAGGAGGTTTCGCCGACTAGCGTGGCTTCAGCCCGTCAGGAGAAGCTAATGAGTGAAGTTAGCAGTAGAAAGTTTTTGTTAACAACAACAACACGGTAATTTCCGCCCCTGGTGTTGATCTTCTCTGATTTAGTTTAAACACGTTTTTGTGCACCTTGTCCATCTTCAACTGTGCAAAAAAAAAAAGTAATTACCTAGAAAGATACCCTACAAGCTCATAGTGCCCACTCCTGTAAGGCCTATCCAGTAAAGACAGATAAAGACAGCAATTTCACAAAATAAAATGTATATTTTAAAGTAACCTTTCTATATAAACTAAGATGAAAAGGGTTCCAGATGTAGATGTTATTAAAACCAAATGTAACTCAGTTTGTCTAATGAAAAAATGGATTTGACAGTTTCCCTCATCAGGGAGGGAATATATGGAGAGAAATATCTTACTGTAAATTACAATAAGGACAGAAATGTCTCCTTTGGCTGGTTAAGTGCTTAAAGCAGCAGCATGGCTCTAGAATCAAAGCGGCCATGACATCGAATGAGAGATGAGAGAAAGGTAACAGAAAAAGGCTGGCAGATTTTGCATAGCATGCGAGCGGTTGGTGTTAGGGGTTGAAACCTGTGCAAACTTAATGGTTCAGCGTTTCATTTTTTCCTCTCCTCCTTCTTCTCATTGGAGTTCCCTGCATCTTTATCAGGACATTCCAACCACTCTGCAGTTGATGGTGCATAAGCCCAGCAGGTCAGATTTGGTTTGAACTCGTCTTTTATTCATTCCACCTCTGCCAGTGCCCACACCTCCACAATGGCTTGGTTTCTCCTGGCAGGCCTTAATCTCTCTCCCTAATCAGCTGCAAACATGAGGCTTTGCCATCCCCCACAGGGCGGCCCAAGTTTTCAGAATGAGTACGGAGGAGCCTGGTGTAACAATGGCAGAAGTGTCGTCACCTTCAGGTTTAGAGAACTCTGTGCCAACCTTTAGCCTTTGGGATTTTCCCCAATTGCTGAGATGAGGAGAGGGGCCACGTGCTACCGAGGAGAAGCAGAGATCATGCTACATCGTGCCTATATGTCAGTAGATGTAATGAACCCGGAGTAACCAGCTGATCCCAGCATTCAAGACCACTTGGGTCCAGCATCAAACACACACCAGCACTTTGATTCTCTGTAGGAGTCCTAAGGTTCCCATTGCGAACCCAAGTCATAATAAACACACATAAACAGCTCTGTCTTTCATGTCAGCCTTAGAAAAGAGGAATAAATAAGTACAATCAGCTTCCAGTGCGGGCTTTTGTGGAGAGGAAGCAGCTGGAGATGGCACTGGGCCCTGGTATTGTTTGCCAGCAGCTCCCTAATCGGACCGTGGTGCCTTGCTGGCGTCTCCTGGAGAAGCGGGCAGGACACGTCACCCACATGAAAGAGACAGTTTTGAGTCTGAAAGTGCTGTGATGGTCACTATGGGTCACATTTCTGTCAAGGTTCTTTGCACTTTGGATGAATGCCTCTTCATTTCTTGGTCATTATTCTTCATGTCAGTGATTAATCTCTTCATTGGTCTAAAAGTGATCAAATTACCTTTGATATTGTCTTCAGAGTAGCAGAGAAAAAAAACAAAACATCCTGTTAAGTGAGGATGGAAATTGTGCTCCAAGGTTTATTTTGGATTAACCCCTGTTGAAAATGTACTCTGTCTTCCATAACCTCTTATATGGGACTTGCATTAAAGGATTTCTGGGCCTGAATATTGAACAATATGTTATCTCTCTCTCTCTCTCTCTCTCTCTCTCCCTTTCTCTGCTCTGAGTTGGTGTTTTCTTGCTAATTCTGTCTCTCCCTTAGATGTGGTTCAAGCTATTTACAAATCCAACTTTTTGGAATGAGTGTCCAACTCCCTTTCGTCTGGGATTAGACGGAAAGAGAGAGGGATGAGGGATAGGGAGGGAGCGAGAGACAGATCATAGCACATACAGTGATGCTGAGGACAAACTTGAAAGGATTAGGGAAAGAAATACAAAATGTCTAGCAAGTAATAAAAGTGCATGTTATTTGTTGTTGGCTACAAAGTGAGATCAGTGGAGCTTCAAAGGATCTGATTAGTGGTGTGAAGTCACCAGATATACTGAGCTGTATGGAATATTTACTGATACATAGAGCACGGCTTGGGTTCCTTGCCAGCTGGCAGCAGATACAGAGAAATAGACAAAGAAAGTGTAGAGGAAGCCAGCAATGATGGTACAGCTAAAAGAAAGGGAGAGGTATGTTTAATGTTAAAGTATATAAATGCTCAGAGCGACATAAGGTGCTCATTAGTGCAGAGGAATAACCGATGACTGCTTGGTCAAATGCTAAATCTATCACCTAATCGCTGTCATTATTAATATGCAGCACGTTTTGATTGAAAAAAACACCTTTTTGCTTTCCCTCCTCCAGAGATTTCAGTTCAGTGTCTTACTCAAGAACCCTTAAGGCCATAGTGTGCTTGAAACGAACCAGTTGTCCGACCGCATCTGAAGGCAAAAGTGTTTATATGCGTTTTCAATGGCCACGCTTGAATGAATTGTGCAAATCAGATAACAGCATGCACTTTTGGACAGTCTCTCCTGGAAGGCATTAGTGTTACAAAGTGATGGAAGTAATGTGAGAAGAATGACTAAAGAGAGCTTGATTGAGAAGTTCAAATCCTGCAAACCTTTTCACCTATGCACATCTGGCCATTCGCTGCATGAAGTGGACACGGGTGTTGGATTAAACGTTTTGCCCTCCCAATTCCGACATCTGAAAGGTGACGATCTGACAAGCAGTGTTTAAAGCATACTAATGCCTTCCTTTCACACCAAAATTCGTAAGTGCAGCATTGCCCAGCGCAACAGAGAGTGGTGCTGCCAAAGAGTGCTTCACTTGAGTTATAGTGGCATGCGCTGCCCTGATTTTCCACCAAAATTTGCAGCCAGAGTTGAACTAAATTGAACTTTGACCCCAAATATGCCGACCCCCATAAGCACATCCAATGGCATTCCAGCACTGACAAGAGTAATCCAAGTTTTAGAACTTATTGCCTTGTGTAACCTAATCTTCTATACTACCAGGACTTGGGTAAAAACCGTATGGCAGAAAGTATAATGGGCTATAGGGATACATTCCAGTGTGGTCTGTAGCGTCCTAGTTAGCTTTGTAGGATGGGAAATGCTCTACGTAATGTAACTCATCCTAGCCTCCACCACTTGCAAACTACACACACTTGGTGAGAAAGAGGGGATGTTTACCCTGCACCCCCCGACCAATCTACGAGGAGTGAAGCTGTACGTTACTGAAGCAGAATAAGCGAGTGGCGATAGCAGACTGATGATGTGGCTGCTGTGCATCCTTGCAGGGCTCGAGTTGGACACAAAGCAGTCTGCTTGTGCAGCACGGCAACACATGCTGGCCTGTTTAGCAGACTGTCTGTCTTCAATGCACATTATTAGACCTTTTCTCTCTCACGCGCAGACGAACGAGAGAGACAGACAAAGAGAGAGAAAGCTTAATTTTCCTTTCCATCTGGTCAAGATCTAGCTGGCGTGCAGATGGATAAAGTAAACCAGAGTTATGGCTGTGAGAAAAACTGTTTCACTGCCATCAAACAGCTTGAGCTGGAGAAGGTAGACGCATATGAGCACCTTGAGCACCTGATTACCTGCTTGTCACCTGAAGTCTTTCCATAGGACTTTGAATTAACTACCACTGGTAAACATTCGCCATGCGCCACACAGTATCACAAATGCAACATGGGTGGCCTTAGTAAGAATGCAACTCCTTTACTGTGGCAGTGTTTGCTACCACGTACTGTATGAGATCATGCCTTTTTATCTTCCATGGAAAACTTTGTTGGCCTTCAGGAAAACTTCAAAATGTGTATAAGATTGTGTTACACAAGATTTTTTGGATCAAAGACTTCATTTTCTTCATTTATATCTAATTTATTAACCATCTGTGTAACACCAAACAAATGTGTTTAACTGCTGTTCTGGTGAAGCGAGTGGCACACTGTGCCATGTGAATACATCAGTCATCAACAGGAAGCTGATACTAATAGCTCCCAAGTTGTGGTTTGGAAGGACACATGTCGTGACAATTAACCAGGGGCTGGAGGAAGCGGGTTACTGGCAACACAATGCCTCAGGCTGGCCTGATATATGCTTGTCCGATAAACACTTTGGTTGGAGGAAAACCAAGTGTCAGCCGGATACGCCTTTGAAGTCTGTTTGTATTGTTTTGTTGCAGATAAAAGAGACAGGTGCCTTTGTTGTCAGAGGTTGGAGGAATGTGAGAAAAGAAGCTGCCATTTTGTGTCATTATATCCTCTTTCATATTGGTTCCCATTGAAGAAGGCACATACAGTATTTACAGGAAAGGCAAAGCTCCATTACCTGCTAGTTTAATGTTACCGTGAGGTAGTGGAGGTTAAGAAGGCTGCTGGCCTTTGATGAAAAAGAGCAACATTTAAGAAACCAAGGGTCTTTGATCACTTAACCTGATCTTCTTATATTTAATAGCAAGACCCAAGGAACAAGCATGGGAACGTCCTTTGATGATCTGAACCGCGTCCACATGTGCACCTCCAGCAGAGGAAACATCACAGTGCAGTATAGTATAAGTGAGAGGAACCAAATACATTTACAGAATTCCACTTCAGATTTGACTCATTTAACAATACATTTCCCCTTGTATTGAGCTATTGAAGCGTTCTTAAAGTTCTATTAATGAACATTTATAAATTAACAATAGATCAAATTAGTGTAATGTGTAACGTGAAAGAGGTCACTTGTAACAACTTTAACACAAAGACAATGTTGGTGAGAAAGTTAGATAGCATTTGGCAGCTAAAGAGCCTAATATTTCCCTCAGGAGTTGGTGGAGACCAAAACAGAGCTAATAGGAACATGAATATTGAACGTCAGCAGGACTATTCATCAGGTGAACACAAACAATTCTAATGTTGGTCCGTGTGTAAATAAGGAACAGTTTGCTAACACGTTTTCCATTACGATTACTTGTTAGTGTTGTGTTGTCAGCATGTTGCGCTGCCCCATAGGGGCCAATAATCAATTAATATAGGTTCAAAGCTGTCAGTTTAGACAATTTCACTTATTTACACTGCAGCTGAACTCTTTCAAGATTTTAAAAATCAATTAGTGGTAAAAATCTATTCTGTCTGGTTTCAAACTATTGAAACTTATTGCTATAAATTATTTATTAGATTATTAGAAGAACCAATCTTATTGAATTGAAAGAAAATAGTATAAATTGAACAGTTCTCACTTGAAATAGTTCAAATCTTTTTAGCAGGACTGTCTTTTACACACTAACTGCTGCCCATATACAGGTTTGTGTATCATCCCATTCTATTCTCTTGTTTAATTTCCTCTTTTATTTTGGTAGTCTGTGCTCTTGTGTCTAGCTTTTCTTCCTGTCTTTTCTATTAATTCTGTTTGTAACCCTGTTTACACCATTATTTTTCCATACTGCTTGGACTACTTGCCCTGTGTTTGGTTTCCGTGTTCCTGTCTTGCCTTTGGACCTGGACTAACCTCCCTGCCTACCTACCAGTACCTGCATTACCTGCATGTAAGCTCATTACTGCAAACAAATTGCTGAACTGTTCCCACCTCCTGCTCTTGGGTCCTTTCCCTGCCTCCTATACCTCGCACTCCCATAACAGCTTGCTTTTGCAGGCTTGCTTTGCAATGAGAATCTGTAGTTCATTTGATCCAAGACAGCAGTGTGTTCTGAGCAGCCTCCAAGTTCTTAATTTCACAATGAAAAGCTGTGGAGGTGCTCGGTGAAACACCCCTTCACATTTGTACTACAGTATTTTTTTATCTATCAATATATATTTCTGTGAGTAATGGCTCAAAAGTGGACGGTCTCTTCAGGTATGTGCCAAAATTACCAGATGGTCAGTCTGGGTCTGGCTGCAGCTCTGCATTTTTCCTCCTAATAGGTTATATCTGATTCACTGACACTGACTTACATGGCAGTGGGAGGAATCCAGGATAGATGAATTTTTTTTTTCCATCCAAAACAGAAACAGTCTGGAAGTTTATAAAACTGAACACCGCACAGTGCTAACAGGGGAAAAAAGAGCTTCATGCCAAGCTGTTCTCAGTGTTAAATTTAATGGTACAAGTCAGAAAAGCGTTACATCAAAGGCCAGTTGAAACAGCGGGTTCTTTCTGCTCAAACAAAAGACAAACTGTCATCATGATTAAACTTGGCCACAAAGGGCATATGATGATCCATCAGACATCTTATATAATCTACAATCCTCGTCATTACTGTAATTTACTTCTACTGGAGAGCTCAGCTCCCACTTGCAGTCTTTATTATTCCATTGGAGTTAAATGGACTCCTAAGTGTCATGGATGGCTGTTTGGGTGGGTACTAAAGATGAAAAGGGTTGCCTTGAGCAAAGAAAGTGAGAGAGGGAGGCTGATCATTGTATCAAACACCTTCTCATAGTTTTTGTTTCTTCTTATACCACAGACCTGGCTCCCAACGGCTGCAGTTGCACAACCAACTTTATTTTCATCTCATTCTATACACAACGTGTCATACATGTACCGAAGCTTCAACCCACATATCAGTTTCCAACAGTCAAAGTTATCGGCCTCTTATAAGATATATGCTTACTGCAAGTGTTTTTATAGCAGTCATACTTTTAATGAAGATTATCATATCAATACATTTCTGACGTTTTCAAAAGAAATACCTTAAATAGTTAGCAAGAAAATGAGTCAAGTAGTGTAATCCATGAACATACTGTATGTCAGTAAGTTTGTTCCCATATTCCTCAATATTTTTATATTAGCAATTGATCAAATGATGTAATGTGAAGGGCTGGCTTGTAGTTAAAGACACACAGAGAATTATCACCTGACTCAGGTCTACGGGAACATTTGAGCGTCTTTCAGCTCATTGTTTTGGTCTCGCTTGTATCCGAGAGTTCATTACAAATGAGCCTCAACAACTCATCATTAGGTCAATTTGGGTCACTACCCAAATCTTATGACCATAGGTGAGGGTTGGAACGTAGATTGACTGGTAAATTAAAAGCTTCGCCTTCCGGCTCAGCTCCCTCTCAACGCCCACATTACTGCTGATGCTGCACCAATCCGCATGTCCATCTCACGCTCCATTTTGCCCTCACTCGTGATCAAGACACCAAGACACTTGAACGCCTTTGTCTGGGTCAGTAAATCACTAACCCAAAGGGGGCAATCCAACATTTTCCAACAGAGAACCATGGCCTCACACTTGGAGGTCCTGATATTCATCCCAACCACTTCACACTCAGCTGCTAACTGCCCCAGTGCATGCCGAAGGTTACAGCCTGATGAGGCCAACAGAACCACATCATCCACAAAGAGCAGAGATGCAATTCTGAGGTCACCAAACCAGACACTCTCCTCCCCCCTGGCTGTGGCTTGAGATCCTGTTCATTAATATCACAAACAGAATTGGTGACAAGATGCAGTCCAACACCCACTAAAAATGTGTTTGACTTTCTGCCTAGAATACAGACACAGCTCTCACATTTGCCATTCCTCCCAATAATCCACCAGTGACAGTGTGTATTGCTTTTGGTGTTCTTGACACGTAATGTTGTTCGAGCTTTAAGAAAGTCATTGTCACCGGTCCATGACAACTGACAGGTGATTTGTGTCTACTTGTTCTCAGGTTATGCTTGAACAGGCTTAATGTTATTAGGAAAGATAAATGAAATGTTCACATAATCCCAGATATCAGAAACTATTCCAACAAGAACACAAAACATAAAAATAGAGCTCTAATAGTTAAGCTGCTTCCTGGGTAGCAACAGTTTGGACATGTATACATTTTTGATTTATGATTCTCTTCTGTGCTGGTCTTCTGACCACAGCCAAGTCAGAGTTGGGAGTCATTAGGTCAATTTGTAAAAAGAGCCATTGGCTCACAAATGTGAGCTGTCCTGTGTTGTGGAAACAAGCTGGTGTATTATGGGAGCCTTATAACACAACGGTATCACTTCGCATAGGGGCTTCTCCTTGTTACTGTTTCTGCTTGATGGATTGCATCATTATCCTAACATTGTTTTTCTGTTTGCGCTAACAGGAAGAACTGTCAATATAACCATCACGGGTTTCATGTTCCCAGGTCCAGAGTGCCACAAAGAGAAAGAAGAATCTTTCTTTTGGTCGGGAGTTGTTGAGGCTCATTTGTAATGGGCCTCCTGGTTTGTTTGATGTTGGCAGGGTCCAGTCAACATCATCATGTCCAAGTAGTGATGAATTTAACAATAGTGGCAGGTTCCAAACAGCAGATGGATCATTTCTGCTCAAATGCTTGAGGCTACACATTAAGTTTCACTGTAATGTTTAAACACACAGTATATCAAAGTATTCTTCAGATAGACCCTTAGGGCTGAAACAAACGATCATTGACTGATAATTATTGTCTCGATTAATTCATGAAGAAAATGGATAAAAACACCCATCACAATTTCCTTGATCCCAAGGTGACATCTTGAAATTTTTTGTTTCGACAGTCACAGTCAGTTCCAAACCCTAAAACACTGAGTTTACTATCACATAAAACAAAGCGTTTGCAAATGTTCACATTTTAGATGATGGAACCTGAGAAAGTTTGGCATTTTTGCATGACCATTATCAAAATTGTTTCTAATTCATTTTATGTCGAATGACTAAGTGCCAGTGCCAGCAAACAATACAATGCAAAACTTTATCATTAAATGCACGTTAACATGATGCTGAGTGATTTGTTTACTGTATATCTGTAAATGCAGGCCACAGTGTTTTCTAGAAGTACCATAGGTTGCTTACAATTTGGGCCTTCAAATAACTTGAATCGGCATTGGAATGGCATTTCAAATCATCCTTGTTTTTATGCTACAACTACTAGTGGTTGATTAAAACATCAATAATATCACATAAGCACTTGCATCAACCCCAAATTGTGAGTCAGGCAGATTAATGGGGCACTGCACTGAATTAGTACTGTAATTGAAAAAAAGAGGGGGATTTGCAAAAGACAGATTTTAAAAAAGGGATGGACAAAATTGGTGCAGTAGAGGTTAGAATAGCCAGAGCTTTTTGTGCCGGTGTGGGTCAAGTGTGCCCTTGTAAGTGAAAACACTAAAGAAATAAAAATTATGCAAGCTAAAATATTTCAGTACAAGACATCAGCTTAGAAGCCTCTTAGCTTAGCGACAGGAAGAAAACACACAATTCAGACTTGGTGACTGTGGCTCCCGATTCCAGCTTCCCCCTTGTTTTCCATATCATTCACACGAGGAAAGTGTTCTGGCTTTTTCATTAGTGCATGTTTGTTCATCCTTGGTAATGATCTCATAAGGGGCTTTTTAGTAGAACATGGTACTCTGTGATTGAATGATTTTATGTGGAGTCAACGCACTCAGGTTTGCACAGCGGGGCGCCACTTCAGATCACTCAGCGCAAATCCCTGTGGAGCTCTGGGGGAATAAAACATCGATTGCTGCTCCCTCTCCTTTTTTCCCTCTTCTACCCCAATTTTTTTCCCTCTTGCAAAATAATCCACTTTAACCGTCCCACTCCATTTCCTCTCTCCCTTCCCCTGAAACTAGTGATTAAGCAGTTAACCACTTTATACACAAAGCGAGATGTGCTGGAAATGCAAACAAATAAACAGCTGGGACTTTTGAGGTTGTGTTTTATGAGTTGTGGCAGTATTTATTTCCAATTTACTTCATCAGCATGTACATGTAAAGGGTTGTAGGCAGTGATAATTGTGTATTCTATTTGATCAATTTAATGATATTATCCATAAATACGGAGCCCCTCTGGGGTCATATGGTAGGAAAAATGTTTTTATGTGTAATCCGTGCGCACGGTTTTGTAATCCTTGCCCTCGGATTCACAATCCGTGTGCATGGTTTGCATTTTTTCTACACAGCAGCAACCGGAGCGGACCATTACACATGTATGCAATTAGCATTCATCATGCTTTTCACTTGAAAACCAACATTAAAGAGCAGCAAGCAGCCAGCTTGCTAACATCATGTTAACAGTTAGCCACATTCCCAACCTTTCACTTTTATTTTGGTTAAATTATTATGCATTTATTTTGCCTTCGGGCAAATGGCCAAGCATAGGAAATTAACGTTACAGTTGCCTCCCAATGCTCGTTAACCAAGCCTTGCATGACAGCTCTGACTGGGCAATAGAATAGAATGGCCGAATATAATTTAGATTTTTATTATATTACCAGGGGATCTCATGTGATTTAGAAATTACCCCCCTTTGCACGAGATAAGCAAAGTCTGTATAGAATGCTCCATGGGGAAATGCATACATGTGTAATAGTCCACTCCGTTCGCTGCTGTGTGGAAATTAACACAAACCGAGCACACGGATTACACGTAGAAATTATATTTTTCTACCATATGACCCCAGATTGGCTCTGTAATAAAGCCTGTTATAGAGTACCAGTCAAAATTAGGATGAATATCTTGGTCAATTTTAAGATCTTATGGAAGTGTGTCATTTTTGAGGTGTGATCATGTGTATCATAATATTTGAAAGTATTGCTTTCAGCAGGTATTCAAGTATGGTAATTATATGTTAAATATATATACTGTATTTCATATAATAATAAATAATCTTATTGGCAACAAAACCTAGTTATTTGATAAATCACACTGTGAAGATATAGTTTTTGTGTATCTGAATACTGAAAGTCACTGACACGTATTGAAGAGGAAATCTAGATTTTGGAAATAAACCAACAGATCTGTGCATCTGTTGACATGTGTTATTAACCCCCCCCCTCCCACACACACACATGCACGCGGTTTAGATAGTATCTTCCTTGGTCTATCAGAGTGCCATCTGCAGGGCTCAGCCTGAGCCTGTGACATCACTTCCTCTCACACATGCAGGCGCTGGTGGGAAATTGTACCACCATGACATCATGTAATGGTTCCAGCATGTGGTGAAACGAGTTGTATCCAACCGGCCGTAGAAGCAGGAATGCAAGCTCAACTTCACAACAACGTCAGCTTCTCATTTCCACCTTCACCACCGTGGCCTAGGTCCTGATTGAGCTCCCATTCATCTGCACTTAAATTTCACGTTTTGATCAGATTTTGCCTTGATATTAAGCCTTTCCAGCCTGCTTAAGTAACGGGCCACAGGGAGATTAGAGTCCAATTTCCACCTTAACTTTTAAGGTGAAACTGCACCTTAATCCCCTTTTTAATGATGTCATGATGACCTCCTCTCTCGCACTCTCTGCATGTTGCTCAAAGTCCAGTATGACTTCTTAAAGTCTTTCATCCTGCCTTAGGATCTTCACACATCTTGTATCCATCATCTGTCCCTCCCACACATGATACACTCCTCCTCTGTTCTCACGTTAATCTGCCCGTTCCTCCCTCACTCATTTCCACTCTCCTACAGCCATTCGCTCATGTCAGAACCCCCCCCCTTTCTTCGACATGGTACACCAGGAACCATTAAGAACAGCCAGTTGTGTGCGCTAGCTGCATTTGTCTTGGCACCGGCTCAGGGTTCTAATATTGCCACTTTAGATTAAGTGTACTAGATGACTGTTCCTTCTCATGAGGCTGCAGTAAAAGATCAGACGATGTGGGAGGAGATGTCCACTAATCCATCTACTTATGATTCTTGCCGTTTTGTTACACTAACTTAAACCACCAGTCACGGAAAATGACTTGCGAGAGCTGTTTACTGTACACGACACATTTTTGGGGAAGCATCTGTGGATAAAAGCATTCTTACACGCGGGCCGTCAACTCGCTCGCACAATCCGGAAATAAGAGGGAAAAAAACAAACGAATGGTAATGCAGGAACTGTTCCAAAGCTTCCCAACTTTTTGACCAAGTTGAGCTGTTCATGAGCTGAACCCTAACCCTCTTGCAGTTGACTCACACACATGCTGCCAAAGAGGGTAATAGTTCTGCCACTCGTAATGAACTTCAGAGAAAGCAACCCCAAATATGTAAGCCGGTGTTTGTGTACGTGTGGGTGTGTGTAAGCTGCTGTGCAAATGGGGTGGCCTTTGATGTAGCGCTGCTCGGATCCTCTAGTAGTTAGCTGTTCCCAGGCTGTCGGAGCCTGTCCTTTTTCAAGGGCAGGACACAGAGAGAGAGAGAGAGAGAGAGAGACAGGAAAATCAGAGAAACAAAGGCAGTCTTTCTCAGCTTTACTGTCTTTGGTCGGCGATGTGAAAAGAAAACAAACTAAAGAGGGCAATTTTGCCTAAATACCTCTATAATTACTTCTGTCTGTGTTTGTGTGTGTGTGTTTGTGTATTTCTACAGTTGTGCACATGTGTAAATCATATCTAATGACAAAATACCCCGTCAGAAATTTGTGAAAGCAACTTGTACCATCAAGATCGCAGGATGTTTCAGTGTCTTGCATTTTGCAGTTTTGCAACTGTTTTGGTCAATAATATCCAATATCCAAACTATAATCAGTCTAATATGGTCGGGTAGGGTCCTGTTGTATTGCCACGGGTCTTGGGTCTACAGCATATATATAATAGTCGAGAGAATCAGATCAGACTAGCTTTCAATTCTGTAGGAATGAATAAGAGAACTTTGGTTTTTGATGTGAGACGGGGCGTGTAAACAGTGAAATTCAGAGAACAATCACAAGGTGTCTTATGTTTGACCACAGCTGCCGGTTATCTGGTGGCACATCATGTTGTGGTCGGTGTTGGTGTCCTTTCCCTATTAGGATCTCCTCGGACCCGCTGCCAATCGATCCCCAAAGCCAGTGTTACTGATGTGTTTCACATATTGGATGGACTTGAATGGAATGTTTTAATAGAACATGTAAAGCTCTTTTAATAGCCTTTGTGTATGGAATATATAGGTAAACTTGCTTCGAACTGAAACAGTAATGATGCAAGTCGCAACATTGACACCAATAACTTTACCTCCTTGAGTCTGTGTCCCAAAAGGAGTCCTGTTTTTCTTAAATAAAGCAGAGCCGCGAATCATACTGACCTACTGATGTTGTTGTAATAATGTCATACTGTTTTGTTTGCTGGCAAAGGACACGTGAATGGATGTAGACAATCCATGTAGCAATTTACAAGTAGCCACAGCCATAGTAGAGTGCGATAGGCTGAGGCGCCTGTCAATCAGCTACACTCACTCCCAAACTCAGAGGAAAAGCAGTGAAATTAGCTGAGAATTGTGTTCCTTTCAACACATCTGTTTTTCCAGTCTGGGTTTTCTTGGAAGTAGCATCTAGTGGTCATTAGAGGCTGCAGATTCAATGTGCCAGTTACCACTTGATGACAACAAGGGTACACACAGACAGAAAAAAAGACTTTTTCTATTAGAAAGCTTCTTTTTGATACATATACTGCATGTTTCATGTACATTATTTCACAGTATAGGCTGTAAAGCTGCCCCTCTACCCATCAATACTTCACACACTATTACACCTTATTGTTTTGGAATATTTTATGCTTTGAATCCATAAGGTGTTGTGCAAAGCTGAGAAAACATTGTAGAACTATGTGTACTTTGTCATGTTAGTATATAAAATGCACCTATAGAAGTCTGACAGTTCATTTCAGTGGTCGCTTTAAATAATTTTTTCAACTCTACTTCACTTTATAGTATGGATTAATTAATAAGAGCAGATACCGTGTTCCCCATTCATTCCTTCAAGTTCAAGTTCTTTGCTGCACATACGCTTCCTCAGTGCATTAGAGTCGTCCTCTGGCTGCTGACTCCCCACACACAGGAATGGCATGAAAATAATTTAGCAACACAGCACTTTGAGGCTTTTTCATTTTTGTTCGACCTAACGGCTTAAGTTGTGATGATCAACCATTTGTATATGAAAAAGGTATTTTTGGGCCTGCAATTCTGACTGTGGCCACTACTCCAAAATAACAGCCCAGCGCTGTCCTGGGGGCTTGCTTTATAGTCCTGTATAAATCACTTCCTTTGAGGTCAAAGGCCACATATTTTTTCCTCCTCACACCTTTCCTGCTGTCTCTCTAAAGCAGCGCCTTTGGAAACATCTGAGCTGCTCCTCCTGTCTCTGAGATGTGCTTTTAACATACCAGATAAAGCTTGTTTTACTGTGTGTGTTTGTGTGTGTGTGATTGAAGCAACCTGCAGGTGGAGGAACATCCAGTAACCTATGGTATCTCCAGCCTTAAAAACCCCTTTATGTTCCACCGCCAGATGTGGAGAGAAGCAGCGAGAAATTGTGGCAAGAAGCCAGAACTAAGTGTGTCAGAAAGCAGCTTGAACAGGTCATTGTGTGTTTTCCCTTGCTTTCCCCTTTCTGTCTGTCTCGCAGTAATTTTA
Source organism: Gadopsis marmoratus (assembly GCA_036023855.1). Classification (NCBI taxonomy): domain Eukaryota; kingdom Metazoa; phylum Chordata; class Actinopteri; order Centrarchiformes; family Percichthyidae; genus Gadopsis; species Gadopsis marmoratus. Next base: position 27,918 of record JAVQJF010007132.1, read on the forward strand.
CTATTGCTGACATTTCCAGGACCATCAGTGCGCCTCTTGCATGTGAGGAGGTGGAGTGATTGATATGAGAAGGATCATCACCAGCCAAGTCACGTAGTTGCCGAAGATCCTTCCACCCCTATCCAAGAGATTAATGCCATAATTCACATCTATATTTTTTGTTTGGCCACAAAACTTAACACCTGATCTTCTGATGATCCCAGCCCGTGACCCTGCACACATCCTCAGAAAAGAGAGGCTCTCTGACTGAATTCGCCCTCTAGGGGTGGACGGCTGGAACGGCAGCAGCTGTCACCACAAAACATTCCAGATCCCCGTTTTCTTTTTCACCCTTATGACAAAATCATCTCAGATCTCATCTTATCTTAGAGGCAACACATCTCGGAGGTAAAAAAACCAAAACGTTTATATAGCAGATGGGCAAAGATTCGTGCCCACACTCCACCATCAAGCTAAGTCAAAGGCATGCTGGAGAGATCCAGGCTCACAAGGGCAACACATTAAGTCTAAACGAAGGTGTTAGTTCAGTCTGAATGCTGCTGTCTGTCAGTCGTTCACATTTCAAAGCTTGTAATTTTAAAGGTGTGAAATGTTTCCTCTAAAGCTTTTCTGCCTGAAGGATGAAGCTCTCAGGAAGAGGGTTCCCTCAGGAATCCTCTATATCTGCTATCTCACACACACCACAACACACACATATGTCCTAACACTGGCTTGTATTGACGCACACACACACACACACACACACACATACACACCTCACTCATCTTTGTATTGAACATCTGCTAAACTATACGCTTCACCCCTCCACCTGAGCATGAGGAATCGTCCCTCTATTGATCCCCGATTAAGGCTCCACAACTTTCCCCGGAACAGATGTCAGGCGAGCATCACACAGATTGATGTTTTTAATAAAAATGCAATAAGGAGAAAGACGAGGAGCAGGAGGAGGAAGAGGAGGAGGAAGAAAGGACACTCTTCTCATGGAGGAGAAACCTGGAGGTAGGTGTGTACGAGTGCGTGCGTGTGTGTTTGTGTCTTACTTGGCAGCCCTGTTCACAAGTTTCGCCTCTACTGGCGAGAAACTTTTTTTAAAAGCACATTTGAAGACGCTCAGATGTTACAAGACGAAACACCCACATGTGTTTGTGTGTGTGCGTGCATGCGTGCCAGTGAGTGAGCTCAGATTGACTTGACTCTTTCACTTCAATCGCATCTTTGTAGGTCTGCTTGTGGCTCCTATAAGCAAAGCACAGGGGGAGAGGTTGCATAGCAGAGCTTCAATGCTTTCTTTGGCTGAGCCATAAGGGATCTATAGCACCAGCAACCTGACTGGCAGGCAGATGGGTAAGGATGAAATGATAAAATATCAGATAAGAATCTGTCAAAATTCAAAAATGCACCGGTCAATAATCCATATTTTTACCCAAGCACCTGAACAGGCACTCTGAGTTTGAGTCTGAGAGGCAGACAGGCAGAGAAACAACAAAGAGAGAGATCAACACAGTGTAAGAAAGTGTGGGAGGAGATACTGACTTGACAGAGCAGCAGACGGACAGAGATAGATAGAATTGTGTTTTGAGAGCAACATTGAGCAAAATGACACTCATTACTCTCTAAAAGGTTATAAATCTAACACACACACACACAATGGTGAAACTCCCAACTCTTAAAACATACCGCAAACATGAAAATGCTTCCTGCGTGAGCCCAGCTCCTCTCTCCTCCTCCATTGCTGATGTATTTACCCGGCTGACAAAATACATGTGTCGGCCTATCGATGAATTGAAAAAGATGCGTGTATGAATAATAAATCTGTGGCAGATGTACATTTTTAATTGATTGTTCCCAAGTACAAACAGCATGGGGATTGCGAGGCCCTCCGGGAGCCTGTTTGATTTTCTTTTATCCACTAATGTATTTATTACTATTGAAGCTGGAATGAAACAGGGAAAGTGAAGCAGGGAAGTGATGAATATATATGAATATAGACTATGAATATGAATATGAATATATATATATATATATATGAATATATAGGAGAGTTTGTGATGTTCAATATGTCAGTGAGGTTTCCCGACAGTCAGTTTTATCCTGCTAAGCTTGTTCCACTTCAGTTATAAATCCCTGTTGAAATATGAATCAGTTTAATGAACGCTATGGCTAAAGTTTGGTTGGTTAGGTTTAGGCACAAAAACATCTAACGGATATCTGGGACAAGTCTTCCCCTTCTGTGTGGAGGTCATTGTTTACAGTCTGACGATGATTTGAATGCAGACACATTTTTAAAAAGCGAATAAAAAGCTGATGTTTAGGCTTCGGAGATTGATTCAAAGCTAAATTTTTGTCAGACAATAATCGATATATTTTATTTCAGTCTCTTTTCCTGTCCACACTGACTATTTATCTGCATGCAACCAAAGCCCACTCAAACGTGATTGGTCAAAAGCACTCGGACTACAAATGGTAACCAGAACGCTTCCGATACCAAAATCTTGCCTCTTACAAATCCTCCTACAAATCATGCATCTAATACCAATATGTGTTTATGGAGATTAAGTTCATGAAACGATTATGGTCATGCTTTAAAAAGGAAGACATTTCATTGTCTCTCTAGTTAAAGTCCAATGTTTTGAGATAAATATTAGCTAATATGCTAACTTTGACATTTTAGGATGCTAAACATTTTGCATTTAACAATCAGCATGTTAGCTTTAGCATGTTTACATGCACACTGTAAGCCAGCAAGTTTGATTGCAAATAGATCTATATTAAAGCTGGGGTAGGCAGTATTTCTTTCATATTTCAGCGTAGTACAAAACATATGCGTGAACAAATCCCGGCTCCACACGGATCTTTGGGCGCTTTATGTTTGATGCCATGGCATATTGATAAGTGGCAAAGAGGCATCATGACAAACAGTGGGGTATAACTTTTGAGGGGGGACAGTGGTGTGTGTGGTGTACTAATCTGTCATCCAGGTGTTAGACGCCATTGCAGCTGCCTCTGAAGCCTGGGGTGCTCTGCCCCGGGGCCGCAAAGCGCTGGAGGGACGTCTTTGGGAAGACAAGTCGATGTGAGAGGGACCAGGGTCTTGGTGAGTCTCATGTCGTGGCGAGCGCGCCCTACAAGGAATGAGGTTTTGTAGGGCCACTGACTACTGCTGCTGCTGTTCGAAGTTGTGGGTTTGGTGGGAGGGGCTTAGCGCAGTGACACGAGGCAGCAGACAGAGAGAGGCAGAAGGTTTTGCATAGGTTTTTGCCTACTTTAAGGTGTCTAATCAATTTTCTATATTGAAATGGTCACTAGTGACAAACCTACGCAGAATTATCATTGGACTCTGCAGTTCTCTACAGCTGTGCATAGTGTTTTAGTGTCTTTCAGCTCATTGTTTTGGTTTTTATGGCTTTGCAACCTTATTTTGGTTCATTCTCACTGCACTCAAGAGCATAGTCTTTACCAGCAGGCAGCTGCGGCCAAAAGAGCTCTAAAACCCACTGTACTCTACCTGCCCGCCACTTTGTCTCTGTCTGCTGGTGGTGACCAACAGTTAGTGACTAGCTGAAGAACATAGTGGAGCATTGAGCAACTAAAAAGACAAATATTTGCCTCAGGAGTTGTTGAAGGCCAAAAACTTATATTGGACTTATATTCATCAGGTGGACAAACACAACTCCAAATGAATGCTAATGTTGCTCCGTATCTGCTGGAAGGGTCAATAGGCAACTGTTTAACAAGTTTGCCATTAACTTAAAAGATGATGATATGTCAATGCTGTTGTTTCTACTGTCCCAATTGCCCAGTCAGTGCAGGTTAATAATAGTGGCAAATGCCAAAATTTTTACTAGATTCATCATTTTGAACCAAAGCAAAAATATAAAAAGGAGAGAAATGCATCAATAACAATTTTGAGTAAACTGCAACACTGCAAGACGTTTCTCTCAAAACACTCTCTCATATTTCGCCTTCAGTATCAACTTTTATCCACTAACCCCAGTGCTGCATACAAGCTTATGACTGGTCTTTGAAGGATTCCACCAGTAGAAGTAGGAGTAGTATTCTAACTGCTATACACAGATACTGTGAAACAGTTCCAAATGAATACAAAATAAAAAATAAATTCCCCACGGATACTATAGAACAAGAGTATTTTTTGTGGGTTGATTTTTCATTCAAAGTGGCCTACACCTGCTAAAAGAGGAACATATTAAAACATGAACTCAAAGAATTTCCTCATCTGTACATTTATACAAATATGAGAGGTCACCAGGGTTAGATAGCTCCAAACATACATTTATGTGCTGCTTTTTTCCCAGTCAGGTTGTTATCTAGTAGTGATTGCTCTGTGTTATATTAATAAATATAGATTCAACCACTGCATGTTTATCAGCTTCATTTTTGTGCAGTTAATTGCCTCTATATTGGTGAACAGATGGTCCCCTCATTTTAGTAATTTCCTTCTGGGACTCAGTGTTAATTCCAGTCAGCTCAATATGTTTGTCCCCGCACGGTGACACATCAGACCGATAACACTGCCGAGGTCAGTCTTCACCTTCCTGTAATGATTTGAAAAAGCCTTCCCCTCCTATCTATACTTTAGTAATTACTGTCAATCAACCCACTTTTAGTGCTGAAGAGAAACAGCTGTGATGGTGAAACACTGCTGTTTAGCATATCTGCTAATGTATTATTAAGGGTAATCAAATTGAGACAAGTGAGAAAGAGCAGAAAAGTTGTAGCTTATTAGCATTTTGTACTCTCAGTGGAAGGTCATTCTCAAGCCGCCTGAATTGTTGCAGGGAAAGAGTGCTGAAGAAGATATTTTTAGACTTCTGACTCTTGAGTGGTCTCATTGTTAACTGTATATCATCAGTAAGTGTGGTAGAAAATCCCCACACCCCTATGCTGGGTATGTTAAAGAGAATATTTAATTTCGAGTTGAGTTGCATATACACCATCACAGCATTTCATCCAATAATATATGGGGGGGGAAACAATATATACAGTACAGCACACAAAAAGCATTTGCACAAAGTAGTAAAATAAAACCAGATGAATGAGAGTGCAACACTCTCGCTTTGATGATGTAACCTACTATTTCTCCTATTCATACAGACTGCAAAAGTCATTGACACAATAAATTATTCTGTAATGTAACATAAAACTAATAAAGCCACTGAAACACAGAAAAAAGTGTCACTTCACCCAAATTACAAAAAACCTTTTTCCATTTAACCCAATTTAGTTTATGTTTTGTTTACCTTTGTCCCGGAGAGTAACTGGGACATTATTTGTGGAAGACAGATTGCTTTTGAGTTTTGTCTTTTGATGCACAGCCCTAACAAACAAATTTCCATCTCCTTTACACTGTAGTGGCGGCCACTCTCAGTGGAGGACATCTTAAAATCACTGCGAGCATGAGAACGAGCAACAACGCTGATTGCAGTGATCTTAATGGCCAAAGGTGTCACTATAAACAACACATTTCTGACAACTCCACGCAGCCCCTTTAATAATCCAAGTTCCAGAGTTGAAATTTGCAATGACACATTTATCAATCACTAGGGTCAGCTTTAAAACTATAGTTTAACTCATGGCATCTCTACAGGATGGGCCCTCACCCTTAAAGTCACTGCCTTTCCAGTTTTCATTGTGACTTTGGTGCAGCATTCAGTATTACCAAACGAATTTGCAATTAATGAAATTACCACAAACACCGCTCTGTGAAGCTGGACCCTTCAGAGAGGTCTGGGCCAGTTGCCCACTTTGCTTGGTTGGTCATCCAGCTCTGTCTGCATGGCTACAGTAGACACCAATACAATTAAGTTGATTTGGTTCAACCTTGAAATTCCACAATGAATACCCTGAAATGTTTTGCTGTGAGAACGCAATGATTACAACCAGAATAGAGGACAATATGAGCAGGAAGGACAGGCCCTGGGCCTGACTGATAAGAACATATGATCAATATTATATTATTTAATACCCGTTTGATTTTCCTCAGCAATGTTATCATCTTTCACAGGCCATACAGGAAAATGCCATCAAAGAATGACATCTCCTTCTGCACACGTCCTTGGACCGGTGCTGAGTTTAGATAGACAGACAAAGTCATTGTGAAAGACTTTAACACTCCACATCGATGATGAGCTGACAGTCACAGCATTAATGGATTTTCTGCCACCGGCATTGGGAAAAAGTATGATGTGTATAACTGTGATACAAACTGCACAAAGGTAATTTTCTGCTGTTGGGATCGTGTACATTGACCTTGCGCTAAGAAAACTATACAATATGTCTTGCTTCACCTAGAATTATATAGATATTTATCTCATGTTTGTTTCCAAGGGGAAATAAATAGTGTTGCTTTCCATCTGGTGAGTCGGTTCCATAGAAAAAGTGAGTAGTCTGATCAGTTCTTGCTGTATATTATCATGATCTTATTCTTATACTGAACAACAACACTTACAATACTTACTTAATTCATGTTGGGTTGCTCAGAAAACCAATGCTCTGCTGGAGGACGTAGAAAGACCTCCTGCTCCAGGATTCCATGGTTGCCTGGGATCCTAACCTCCAGACATGTACTGTATGTGTATGTGTGCTCCAGCAGGAGCAGTAGTTCTGCAGGTCTTCCACAGTGTGTGTAATTGTCAATGAGCCAGTTACGAAACACATCAGTTTCACAGTCAGATTGTTCCACAGATGTGGGGCTGACTGACTTCCAGCTCCTTTGATGTGACGCTGGAGTTTCTAGATTCCACATCTGCAGCCTCCGTCTTCAGCCAGTGCAGATAGACAGAGGGTTACATCTTATTTGTGGAGTTCAGCATAAACAAGCCGGTTGCTGGCGAGCCGAGTCAACCTGACATCCACAGAACAGGAGTGTAAGCAACGTTGGGAGATGGGGCCCAGGATTTCTGTTAGCCGCCGCAATCAGTGACACTGAGATGGAATCGGTGCAGATGTGAGATGGAGGACTTGCACCATAAACAAAGGGTCGGGGAAAGCTATATATAATCTTGCCACTGTGCACTTATTTGTAACATTGTTGGGTAAACAAGGAATTGGGCTCAAAGGTGATGCAGGGGTCATGGGATGGAAGAGGCAGGGGGGATTTGATTGGGACAGGGCTCTTGTTGTCCCCAGCTGTCCTCTCCATGTCTCCCCTGACCAATGGGCAGCCCGAGGTCAGAAGGCCACCAAGAAGAAAGGAAAGAGAGAGATGAGGGGGTTCAAATGCAGGCTATAGACCAGAGGAGTCTGGAGGAGGGGTGGAGTCTGTGTACATGAGTGTACATGTGTGTGTTTTGGGACAGCACACACTGTCATCCACTCCCCTGTTCTCACACACACACACACACACACACAGGGACAGCATGACCAGACTTCCCTTTGGCCTCTGATATATTTATATACTCAGAGCAGTCTCTGCTCAGAGAGGGAGACCCGCGAGATGCACCTGAGCAAATATTAACATCCTCCATAAGGAGCCTTTGATGTGCGGCGGCCAGAGCCTGGGGTCGGCACCCCTCAGCGCTTTGGGCTCGGAGCGCAGGGTCTGCAGAGTCAATAAAGGAGTGGGAAGATACTGGTGAGCAGACGGGTCAGACTCTCAGCCAGACATGAAGGCTGCGCGACACATTTTGGGGTCAGGGAAATCTGCATCCAAATTACGAGGGTGATTCAAGTGAATTCATTTAGAGGTGTGATTCAGAAAGAAAAACACAACCAAGTGACCTATACATTCAAATGTCAAAGCATCAAAGAGAAAAACTTAGTCAGGCCATAGTTAGCACAGGGAATCCTGTCTCTCAACTCTTCATGAGTTACTGTCAAAAGTTCATAAAACTCAACAGCGCACGAAAAAGAAAAAAAAAAATCCACAACTTATTTGAAAGAGGAAAAAAGATTAACTTCCACAGACTTAAGTGTCTTTGCTGCTAAATCCCTTTTCAAACGTTGGGAAGAGACTTGAGGGAAATAAATATATAAAGTCATCCAAGAACCAGGCTAAGTGGTTTATCTCCTTTCATCTTGCCACTGCTTTATGAGGACTAATCCTGCCTTGTGTCTTCAGTGCGCAGGCAGGGCCCCTCTGAACTATATTAAATAGAATAGATTAGCCCCTCCAAAAAGTTGCGAGGTGGCATTTCAGAATCTGCCTTGCTTTTTAGAGCCATAGATAGTCGATGGCACGAGCCAGTATCTGCGCTCGCCTTTGTCTTTGGGTGTGTGGCTGACATCTGAACTCTCAACAGAGCGAAGGGAGTTTTTGCAGGATTGCTGACGATAAGGGGCCATTGATTGTCTTTTGGTAACCAGGTTTATTTGAAGTCGGTGAAGCACTTTTAGTGTTTGTTTGTGTGTGAGATATGCGTAAGGGGATGGCCGTGTTTGTAGCTGTGCGAACAGTGAAGCGAAGAACTGATAATAAAAAAAATAAAAAAAACATGTGAGCCATTCAACAATACATCATCTGCAGGAGCATTGTTCGCCATCTATTCATCACACGGTCCATTCCTACAGACGAACAGGACAGTTTGTCGCATGAAGTGGAGTATGGGTGTGTAATGCAATTAAATGACTCTGTCATCGTGTTTGATCTGCTTCATTTCATTTGGTTTTACTAATTTGGAAGAAGATTCCGATAAGGCGAAAGCCATCATGTGTTTGCACATCAAAAGTGATGGATGACAATGTTTCCACTATGTTTCTTCTTCATCTCCTCACTCAGACATGTGAGGGCAGCGGTGATCAGATCATCTCCAGCTCGCTACACAATGAGCTATTGTGGGGAGAATCAGCCATAAATTGGACTTGTCAAAGCGATCGAGCTAAGGCTGGATCAAAGGCTTTACTGAATACTACTACCCCTCATTCCGAAACTTGTTTATATCTGCTAATTTCTCCTCTTTCTTCCCAACCGAGTAGACCTGTGAGTTTATGGGCAGGGGATGGTCTCAGAGACATGAAATGGTCTTTCTTATATAGCAGTTTTCAACCGAAACGGTTCCCAAAGCACTGTAACAGTAATCTAAGATTTTTGAACAGTAGTCTAATTCACCCATTCACACACCGATGGGGACACAGTTACCATGCTGGCCTCCACCGGGGTCAAGTTGGGGTTCAGTGTCTTGCCCTTCGACATGTGGGCAGAAGGAGCTGGGATCGAACCACCAACCCTGGGGTTAATGGACGACCGCACTATCCTCTCAGCCGCAGCCGCCCCATGAGCTAAAGGGAACAAGACACCTCGGGGTCAGTGAGGTAGCTGAAGCTATGAATACCACAGCATATTCACTGTGTATGCATTATTGTACATGTGTGTGAAGTTGTATACCCATTTTTGAGTGTGTATATATACATTGTATGAATCATAGGTCTGTCTGATGCAGCTAAGGAGGTGCACAGGAGGTTCTCCAGGTGCACTGAGTTGGGGGACGTGTTAAGAAGATCGCAGCTATGCCAGAAATGTCCAAACCAAACAAGAGGAGCTGAAAAGATGCAGGGTGCACACCGAGGGCTCATCAAGGCAACAAGGTGCAGGTTCAGATCTCATGTCCGGTCGAGGCCAAGAGCACGGATTTCAACACGTAAAGAAGGCTGTAACCTATTCAGGGAAAGTCATGAGGTTTTGATTTGTTGAATGATGGGCTGGGTTGTTGTTTCCCATGTCTCATTGATTTGGAAGGAGCTTGCATTAGCATGTTAAAATGCAGGCAGTCTCATGTTATTTATGGACATTCATAAATCGTCCTCTTACGCCATCTCTATACATCTGTGGTACAGCACATAATGTCAGGGTTTGCAAGACACAAAGCAGTCTGCGTTAGAAGATATAGAAGCATACTCTATGTACCTGCATCTAGTCGCGGCATGTGACCGTCTCTGCAGCCGCTGCTGGAGATGTTTGAATCACATGGGAAGAGGCTGTGACTTAGGAAACGAAAGTCCTGATACCACACATGTTGCAGATACACAACTGTTATAGTGTCACAAGGACATCATGTAGCTTTTCCTTCTTTTGCAACAGTGAAAATGGCTAAACTCTCTTTTAACCACCGTACCTCTGTGTAGTATGTGAGTATGTGACCATCCCAACTTGTGTGTTTACATCATTACCAACATCTGACTGGCTTCTGATCTGTTAAGTGTAGCAATAACACATTGTACAAATACTCTACTAAAAGCTAATGCACCAACTTTATAGAGGTATAATACTAAAATATATAATTTTTTAAACTGTGGAACTGTTTACCCCTCACATATTAGATCTTTCCCCACCACTGATATCTTTAAAACCCATCTCTTTCTCTTTTTGAAATTTATCATGAACACATGACTGGTCCAGATGTATTCTTATTATTTTTTGGACTTCTTTCCAATGTTTCACGTCCAAGCACGTCGAATTCTTCAGCTTCAGCTGATGGTGCTTCTTTAACTACTTTATATATTGTTTGTTAGTTTAATCTCTAACAATGCTTTATATTCTATAAACAGGTCATGTATTTTGAGTGTAAAATCTGTCATATAAATGCAATGGAGACAAAGTGAAATGCTTACACTGTACTTTAAAATACAGACATGGAATGTAGTTGAAGTAGTAAAATGACAATACTAGCAAACTAGATAATAAAGCACAAGCACTTCAATACTGTAAAAAACCCAAATTCCATGTGTGCTACAGTGTTAATTAAAGGGAGTCACCCAGCTCCAGTGAAGTATTATGGGAATGTACTTGCTTTCTGTATGGACCACACACTTTTTCACATCCTTTAATTCCCTGTGAGTATGAAATATGAAACAGTTTACTGATTTCAGATCTCTATATGTGTGTACACAAACAAATAAATCAACATAGTGGCAATGAAGAATATCTATGTGTAAGGTTGATATCGAAACGTGAAAACCTCCCTTAGGCAGCTGTACTACCATCAAAGCTCCAGTCGTGCTTTATAACACAGTATTGGGACTCGCCTGCCGTTCTATTTTGGTATGTGTAAACAGGGGCCAGTAGTGGACCTCTATCTGTCAGCAGAAACACATTAGCTGGAGCATCAAATGAGGGCCAGAGCTGGAGAGTGGGCCGCCTTATTTAATAATTAATCAAGGTGCAGTTCAAGGCACACAATCTGATGAAAGCGCCGTCTGTCAGGCGAAATTAAGCCCTTCTATCATTCCATTATTGTTGTTAGTATAGGCTGATCTCTCTTTCATTCCTCAGCCCTTCCCTCCCTCTTTCCAGCCTTCTTATCATAAGTTTGAGGTTGTCAGTGTGTCAATTAAAATAGGCGGCGGCATGCTGTTTCATCGCATGGGATGTTTGATGTCCTCATATAAAAGTGCTTTGAAATCTGTTTATTTTACCTTTGCGTTGCTCTTTCTTCGCTTCTTCGCAATGGCTGGTATGCTGTGGGCTCCTCTTATCTTTTGTGGCCATGAATTAAAGCGTGGAAGGGAAACGCACCAAAGGTATGTGAGAGGGCCGATGATGTCACATGCGGATGATGATGATGATGATGAAAGTGCAGCAAAGTGCCTCAAGGGCACGTAGACAAGGCGGTTTAATCAAGAGCCCAACATATTCTTCATACACACAGACAAGGTGGGGCGTCAGGTATGAACCAGTCAAAAAGTGCTTTGAATTCCCTTCAAGCCTAAACAAATATGTCTTATTGTTTGACCACACGTGCCATTTGTCCTACTGGCCTCTGTACAAATATCAGGTCTTGAGTTAGCGTGTAAAACGTCGTCGTAGCGGAAACTGAAAAACCCATGTTGTACAAAAACAAAGGATTTTCCTTTCAAATTTGGAGCGCTCACCTTCCATCACCACCGTCCATTAACGTCAACTCTTGGCTCTGAACTTAAAAGCTTTAATCAAATTTGTCTTTCATCGTCAGGCATGTAAACCTGCACCTTCTGCATTCCAAAATGTGTGCACGAGTGTGTGATTGTGCCTGAGTCTATGTACACGTTCATTGTTGACAGTATGTATATCTATCAAACCCATGCGCCCATACAGTACATTCCTCACTACCCACACCAAGCAGTCTCAGGCATATTTGGCTCCGGCAACATAAAACAGAAGCAGAACTGACAGGAACAATATGTGCAACAGTGAGTCTGTTCTTCATACCTGAACAGCAGCGTTTCTTCAGCATGAGATCACAGGAGGAAAATTGCCAGGTACTACTGAAACAGGAAAGCAACACTATAACTTAAAGATGCAGATAAATGTCTTTATCTATCCAATTAATACTCCGTTTTAGTGCTGACAACAGGTGTTGATGTGAAACCAAAGCAAAAGCTCTGAGCTACTTTAAACACATACATGGTACATACAGTACTCACAATAACACTCACTCATCATACATTTACTGCAATGATATTTAGTCTCTAAAATGTTACATTTCCATGAGGTTTCAATCAATCTCAATCTCAAAAACTGTGATGAAGCTATATTTGGTGCAACATATAATTATACAATGTCATTTGCAGTTGTACAGGTAATAGTTCCTTCACAAATCTAATATGGCAATTCATAAAGCTGCACTGATTCATATTATTGACCTCCTGGGGGCAGTGAAACATGCTGTAAACACAATGTCGACCTTGTTGTTATGGAGACTGTGTTTCTGTCCACCGGATGAATATAAGCTTGCTTTGTTTTGGTCTCCACCAACTCCTGAGATAAACTAGCTTTAGCTCTTTAGCTCCACCAGCTGGTTGCTAACTTTGTCTGTCTGCACCTGGTGTTGGGCAGTAGGTTTGGCTTTTTTCTGAAATGGCCTTCTGCTACGGCTGGAGACAAGGTCGATGAGAGTGATTAGACTGAAACAAAGAGTAAATCTGTGGCACTGTAAAAAACCCCAAAACAATTTGCTAAATGAGGCTAAAATGCTCGGTGAAGCTGAGGGGAAATGTTGGGTGATGATTCTCTGTGGGTTCGTCACTATAAGTGACACCTTTTACAGTATTTATATTCATTTGATCCATTGTTATTATTCAACTTGATTAGTGCAGCTTTAAAGTGTGCGCTACAGGCATGTGTCCACATTGTGTTAGCTTGATAGCACAGCTCTCAAATCTCAGTATGTTTTTAACATTGTTAACAAGTTTACATGCTTCTTGCAGTATTCTGAGCAAATCTGTTGCATTTTGTTTTGTTTTTTGAAAACTGGTTATTCATTCAGTTTTGAATTTTAAATAATTATGTAGATTAAATTTAGATTAAGCTCCATTTTTACTTTCACACCAGCTCTAACACCCCCGTGTTTCAAGGTTGGGGGAGGAACACAAGAGCATTGTAGAATGCCAATAGTTTTACATACTTCTTATTTCCTATTTAATATTCTTTCTCTTTGCTTATGTAGTGTATTTTTATTCTAGAATGGGAGAAACTGTAAAATGACCAGTTTCAGTAAAGTGTTTCTGATATTTCTGCTTCTGAACGTGGGGGTATGTCTATTGAACACACTATGTGGGCTTGACCGTGTGACTGTGCTGCTCCTTTTCAACTGCCCTCATGATGTTTTGTAGGAATTCGCAGAGCCAACTTTACTTTGTAGAGTCATCAAAGGCCATGTTTAAAAAAGAAAATCAGATTAGATGTAAAAAGGCCTTCAGAGCATTCCTGTGATCTGTGAGCAAGATTCATGATTCACACGTGTAGGCTTCAACTAAGAGGCCATGACTGCTTAATATAACGGGACCAAAAGCACCAGCTATTTTAACACTGTTACTGTTTCTTTAGCATTAATGCTGGTTTCCATCTTTAGAAAGAAACCTGAAGTGCACAGTGTTTAGAAAGTGAGAGCTGATGTCTTTTAATATGAAAAAAAGGTACAGGTATGTGTATATGAGTAGATAATAAAACTGATTTAATTTAACAGTTCTTGGCATGTAATTAGGTTTCCATTGTTGGATAACATCTATGAGTAACGCTGTATTTTCTTTCAGCCTATAAAGAAATACAATTACACCTCTGGGTGAAATAGTAAGATTTCCAATATGGAAATTCCCAAATGGCTTCATTATGGACAGCCCAGAGATAATTTACATTTCAATGGCGCAGTAATATGATGTTGTATACATGCATTCACATAAATTATATATTATCTCAGCAATGGAAGAAACTGCCTCTGAATGATAAAATTGCTTGAAAATCACGAAGAACACACATCTCACCAGACATAGTGTGTCTTTGGACTTTATATTTGAATAGATGCTCCTTGTTTCTGCATAAAATAAACTGTCTGAATTAATGTAGAATGATACACAATACTGGCTTTTGCAATTAAAGTTATCAAACAAAAATGAAGTCCAGTAAAAACAAAGTATTTAAATGAACATGATTTACATGAACGTGATTAAACCTAAAGTCAATAAACAACATAACATAGTTTGGCTATAATAATAATAATAATAATAATAAACTTTATTTATATAGCACCTTTCATACAAGAAATGCAGTTCAAAGTGCTTTACAACAAAGATATGAAATGCACAAAGTGCTTAACACAATAA
>JAVQJF010007147.1:0-10312 GCA_036023855.1 Gadopsis marmoratus
CGGACAACACACAGGCACTGCTTTAAATACACATCGGCATAGATAATAGGCAACAGGTGCTGCTAATGAGCACCGCAAAAGTCTAATCAGGGCCCGGAAAGTGATCACCGGCCCTGACGTATAGTCCGGGTTGTGACAGGAACGATCAGAAGGGCCCCACCTGAGGATCTAAGGCTGCGAACTGGCTCATATAGGGTCAGCATTTCAACTATATAACTTGGTGCCAGACCCAGGCGTGCCTTATAAGTGATCAGTAAAATCTTAAAATCAATTCTGAATCGAACGGGGAGCCAATGGACAGATGCCAGGATCGGGGTGATGTGATGTCGTCTATTAATACCAGTAAGAAGCCGAGCTGCTGCGTTCTGAACTAGTTGGAGGCGGGAAAGTCATTTTTGATTCAAGCTAGAACTCGGAAGGATTTTAAAATGCCCTCCCAAGCACTATAGTGAAATTTAGAACGGCGCTATGGAGTTTTGGAGGGTTAAATAACATATTATAATAATAAAATTGGAAGATACAGTAGCTATATATCTGTTGAGCCCCCAAAGGGCCACGGTGGCTTTTTGTTTCCTCAACTACCTTGAAACACTCTGCAGATAGTGTAGAAAGGAGAGAGGGTGTAACACTTTACATCAGTGGTCACCAACCTTTTAAGCCCTGACCCCGGCCTTGAATAAAAAACTCTACCTGTTGAAGCGTTAAGAGAAAAACAGATTTATTTTTTGATCAGCTGGACAAAGCATGTATGTACAGCAACATACACCCTTGCAACAATAAATAATCCATGAATCACAAGACAAAAACTAACAAAACAAGCAAAGAAACCACAAAAAAACAATTCTTAAGAAATGATAATGTATTGAGCCATTTGACTGAAAAGTCTACCACTAACTAAACTCAGATCAGTACCGTAGCTCCAAAGAAAAGCAATTTCTATTCAGTTTGGTTAAGTTGTACTGAGGTCTATCGTCTGTTTGTCTACAAGAGAGTCAGTGATCCAGTCTGGGTTTTCCAAGAGCTATGCTGCTGACTGTTTATGACAGAAGTGGAGAACAGTGGAGATGTTGAGAATAATGATCCAAAGGATTGACAGCTTCTTGTGCTGTGAATGGTGGTGGCAGCAGATGAGCATAAGAAAATAGCCTCATTGTTTTTTGCTACGACTCAAATGAGCGTATTCCTCACGTTGATCCTCTGCACTGCTCCAGTGATGTACTGAGCAGATGAAAAAACATAAGGACGAAGGTTTGAACAGAGGCAGGATCTGGGACTGTATCATTACCTACATTTAAAATTGAATTTTTATTAAAGCATAAACAGTTTATTACTGAAGCATATGATGAAAACAGAACAATGTACAAAATGTATAACTAAAGCTATGTCAATACTAACCTATGTCAACATTCAAACACAACTAAACCAAAACTGAACCATAATAAATGCTCTTCTTACCACTTCTTTCACAAATATTATTCCAGTAAGCCTCTCGCCCAATGTTAGCTGGGATTGGCTCCAGCCCCCCGCGACCCTTCGGGATAAGCAGTATGGATAATAAATTAATGAATGAATGAATTATTCCAGTAGTGTACACTTAGGTTTCATATCTTAGACGTTGTCTTTCAAACTGATCAGATTTTATTTTATTTTAATATTTATTTAAATTTTAATACACACTGGGAGCTGCAAAGAAGACTGGGTATGTGGACACCATTGTGTTTCTGTCCAGACTCATGACATTGTCTTTGTCTATGGCAAAATGTTCAGAATTGCTTGATATCGCAAACGTAAGTATGAAACATCTTTGAGAGACAACATGTGGTTAAAAACCTGAGCAATAAGCTTCTATCTGATCATGACTTTGGCCTGTGTTCTACTATTAAAAATCTATGTTAACGAGATAACAGCAGCATATAGAACATCAAAGTTACAAAATATGTCTTGCAGACTCAAATAACATGAATAAATATGAAAACACTAATCAAGGTAGCTAAAGGATGACTTAAAAAAAGGGAATAAAGGCATGATATTCAATTCAGTTTTCTTTATGTAGTTCCATATCATAACACATTTAGGGCACTCATTCATATAGAGCAGGTCTAGACTGACTATTTACAGAGATGCAACAATTCGCACCATTTGCAAGCACTAGGCAACAGTGGCAAGGAAAAAGTCCCTTTTAACAGGCTGAAACCTCGAGCAGAACCAGGCTGTGGGTGGGAGGTCATCTGCCTCCACAGGTTGGGTTGAAAGAGGGTAGAGTGAGAGAGTGAGTGCAAGAGGAAAGAGAACACACGGCAGCAGCAAAGTACAGTTCCATAAACAGATGTATCGATGTTAACACTAATAAAAATAATAGTAGTAGCAATACAATGATAACAAGAGCAATAACAATAATTTCAGCAGCAACTGTTGAGTAGGAACATGGAGGTGACCTGCATCCACAGATCCAGAGTACATAGTTCCAGATTCCACAGATCCAGACTCCACAGACCCAGACTCTACAGCTCTGGAGGCAGAAAGCTACAGAAAGAGAGAGGAGGGAAAGGGAAGCAGTCGAGTTAGTAACAAGCATTAATGGGATAAGAGTGAGTACAGGTGGAGAGGGAGAGGAGGAGGGAGGAGCTCAGTGCAGTCTAGGCCTATAGCAGTATAACTAAGGGGTGGCTCAGGGCTTTATTATTATTATTATTATTATTATTAAAAAGATTAAGTTACCTTATTATTTGACTTATCATGGGCTTCCCTTTAAAAAAAAAGCAACACCATTACAGTAGTCAAGAGACACTGAGCTTGATTGGCTTGCCTCCAGATCATAAATAGATTATATTAAATACATGCACAAACAAGGTTTTCACACACATTTTCTGTCCAGTTGAGGAATGTTCCTGTCACAGGGTGCAGCAAACATGCACCATTAACAATAGTCTCAGTCTTATTTTGAGTGATAAAATTGCATAAATTTGGAGATGAGATGCCAAGAACAGCTTTGTACATTAGTGTGTGTGAGTGAGTGAGTTGGTGGATTCCTTCTAGACCCTCAGTGTATGACAGCATCCTCCTCGCTCCTCTTTCTCTACATGTTGGCCCTGCTCCCTGGAACCACTTGCTGCTCTCCCTCTGGCCTCCTCCTCCTCTCTGTCTTCCTCTTGTTTTCCTTCCATTCATCCAGCATTTCCCCCTCTCCAGCAGCCCAGACAATGGGACCCTGGCTGCAGCCAGCCGCGGGGCCCCTCAAGCCGACTGAGTCTTTTCATAGAGAAGCCCAAGGGCTCCAGGGTAAATCCTACAACTTGGCATGATAACGTGCCAACTAAAGAGATGCCAATGTCCGCCAGCATTGCTGCACTCTTCATTTGCAGCCTCCTCTCTTTGTTCTACACTCTCTCTCTATGACTGTATGTTTCTATTTCCCATTTTGTCTCTCGGATTTCTTGGCTTTTCCATCTTCTTTAGTTTCTCTTTGTCTCTGTGTTGGCACACAATGGCGTGCTGCATGTCTCATCTTTAACAGGTGTCCCACATCTAGTTTTTAAAAAGCCTTATTCTCACAATATTCCAGGTGCCAGTAAAACTACCACTCTAAGTGGTACCACCTACACTCCACTCAATCTGGCTCTTGAGTGGTTAAAGTGTTACCTGTCTGAAAAAACAGTGTGTATCCTATATTAATACTACATCGAAATGTTCCGATGTGACAAATGGAGTACCTCAGGGCTCTGTTCTTGGCCCTCTGCCTTTCTTTTTTTCTATTTCACCTCTTGGCCAAGTTATACGCAGACATGGAATTAACTTCCATTGCTACGCTGATGATACTCAAATGTATGTGCCTGTAAAGACAAATGATCAATCCCTAATTATTAAATTAGAGACCTGCTTGTCTGCTGTGAAAAATTGGATGTCAGATAATTTCCTACTCCTAAATGCTGGTTAGTTTGATCATGTAACAGTAAATCAGTGTTATTTCTCAAAGTTTGACATCCAAGAATCTTGGTGTTACATTTGATCCAGCTCTCTCTTTTCATCACACATTAAATAAATCACCAAGATCACCTTTCGTTACAGTCATGTCAGCTTTGTTTCCACTACTATTGTAATGGTCATGCTGCTTATAGCTACTACCACTCTCATAATCACAGCTCATCAAATCCTGTACAGCCAAAGTGACATCCACACTAACACAGAGACAGTATACTGTATGTGTAGTAACTGACACATACACACACATGGCCCTGCCGTTTGCATTATCAGTGAGCCAGAGGAAGAGGAGTAGGAGGGGGCACATGCAGATACTACTGGACAGCTATATAAAATGCAGCTGGCATGAAGAGTGATGGGCTGGGCCGCTGTATCTGCTATTCGGCCTTCATTTGCTCCATCTGACCCCCACTGCTCCCACCCTGCTGATCAACCCCCTCCCCTTTAATTGATGCCTTTATGGAATCATTTGCATATGGCATTGGCTGTGCTGTTTTTTATTGAGGTCATTTTTATCTGCTGTGTGGCAGCCATGACAACAATAAATCCAGTTTACTCCTGGACAATAATGACCTTTTTCTCTCTCTAATCAAGCCATTACAGGCTGAGTCCATAGTCAGAGAACAGCTCCATTCTCTTCTTGTTTATTTGTATTATCAGCTGAATAAATTAGTGATTGTTGGGGGTGTGGAGACATCTCTGGAACTGGGAAAGAATACCAATGCACCCTGGTTTTCATCCACAGGTAGAGTGGCAAAAACAAGCACTTTTAGTGGATGTACCTTAATGACCACAGTTGCCATCAAGGATTACTTGCATAGGCAGAGGCAATCTCCTGGACCAATTCTAAAACCTTTGGTAACTATTAGTCATTTTGTCCCCAAAATATGTATAAAAAACAAACAAAATGGCCCAGATTTAAAATTACATAAATTATGCTTTAAATTTGATGCTTTTGAAGCTAGACCTTAATATATAAAGAGTAACTGGTTTACATGATTTCTAAACAGATTTATGTTTTTACATTACAATTTAACATTTTTCCTCCATGGATGTTGAAGAAACTGGGTTGGGCAATACCACAAACTTTATAAAGATATTATAGCACACCATGTGCTACAGCTTATGAATTATGTACTGGAGAGCAACGTGTCACCCTTTATGGTTAATTGATGATTATGAAAATGTGTTTCAAACTTTTTGCCAAACATTCAGCATTTTTCTGTGTAGACTGATCCCATGGATACTCAAACTAGACTTAATATTTATAGTATCAGTACTTAGGTATTGATATGTCCATCGCTGGAACTGAACAACAGTGGAAAGAGAAAGTCCAGCTGATTTCAGCAGGATGTATATAATGTTTGTGTTCTAGTTCTAAGGCTTAAATCATCAGCACTAAATCAATGTAACCATTATGCACTCTATATTTCCTCTCTTCTCTTAACCTACAGTATCATCTTTGTCAGTTTAGATACACATCTGACTTTTTCATTTCGAGCATCGCCATACGTGATCGCAACATCTGCTCTGCAGTCTGCACCTGCAGCCCTCTGTGCCTCCCCCCGCCTCCCTTAGTGCTGAACTGCGATCTGATCTGAGACAGCTGCTGCTGCGGATTAAGTCTGGTTTTTAAACAAACACTGCTCCGCAGTGCTTGGCAGTGGCCAGGAGCAGGGGTCCAGCTCCAGGGCCCGCTGAGAGTGAGCCATCCCTGGAGAGAGGTAGAGAGAAGGGCCCCTGTGTAATCTGATGATCCCCTGAAGCTCTTCACCAGGGCTGTTGTTTTGACTTGACGTACATATGAATTTCACATAAAGAGCACACTAGTTTATCAGTTCCAAATGCATGACTGGAGTGAGGCAGTCATTTTGACTGCTGATGGCCTTTCTGCCCTTGAAAAGAAAAGGAGTGATCACAGCTCCATTTCAGATAAAGGTGAAGTGTCCTCCACCTTTTGCTGCCTTTGTCATCCTCTTTCTCTCTGCATTCGACCTGGCATCACTTCAGATAGGGGTCATCACAGCATATTAACTCCGAAAACCACATCCAAACATGCTGCAGGGAACATCTATCACTTGCAGATGTGCTATCATGCTAAATGTGTCTATTTGCATCACAGTTTTTTCCAAAGGAAGGTGGATTGGGGGAAGAGTGAGGGGGTATCCGTTTCTTGTAGTTGACAGTCCCCATTAAAATGTTGAGCGTGTTGAGGACTAGCAAGATGGCCGCAACTGGTTTCTCACACTGTTGTGGCAGTGAATACAAACAGTCTGACTTTCCCCCCAGAGTGGGACAGAGTGGCAGGTAGGAAATATGCAGAAAAAAGAAGTTTAAAGGAGATGAATAGGACTAGCTAGTGACAAAGCAAAGTGAAGAAAAAGAAATCCGTCCACCCTCCTTTGGTCTCTTTTAATGACTTCTTCTTTCCCGGCTTTGCCATCAAAATATTATATCAATAATTGCTTGCAAAAAATTAAACAAGTAAAACAATGAGATGGCTCCGGGGGCTGCCTTTCCCCTCCAAATTAGTCTGTGCATTTTAGAAGAAGGTCACTTCTTCCTCCTCTCCCTCCCTTTCCACCCCCTTGCGGCCCCCTCCTCCTGCTTCCATCGGATCAGTGACACATTCTCCGGCGTGATAGCGCTGACCTGAGTTTGAATTTAGAGTGTTCATTAATAGGATATTATGCCATATGCTCACTGCACTGTCTTATTGTAATGTCTGGCACTGGTTTAAGAATTTGTAATTAGTGCTGATATAATGAAGGGACTGCAGGGGCTAATGCTAACTGTGGTGCAAGAAAGAGATTTGCACTTTGGATTGTAAGCTGGTAGAATTGGTCATCTGCTGACCCACTGGCTCACCAAGGGCACATTGGAAAAAGATCTTGGTCGGGGCCCCTGTTAAACAAGCATCTCAGAGGAACAAATCAGTCCCAAAATTCTCAGCGATGCATATTTGGTGCTTCTATTAGGTTTAGGAGTTGTCACGCCCGGGCATTGTGCAGGCAGGAAAGAGGACCCAATTGCAGATGTAGAATAAGTCCGGTTTATTAACATACAGCCACCAGGCAATCCAAAAGACAAAACCATAGAATATCCAAAGAGACACGGGAGGTGGGACTAAGCATCAACGACCGTTGCTGTTTGGCTCGAAGGAAGAAACGAAGTGCTGCAGAATGCTAGTGGACCACGTTCACTACGGAGGCTCGGAATGTCCAAACGAGACACATGTGATGCCACCGAAAAGCCGAGAATCTCCGCTTTACGTGAACTTTTAAAGTATGTCCATAGGATTAGCGATTCAAAAGATCTAACATTTGAAGACAATAGCCACTTTTAGCCGCCGCCGGCTGCCTCGGCGTTCGAGGGTTAACGGCTCGTGTTTTATCTGAAGCTAATCGTACTTTATTTTATCGCTTTAGACGAGTATTTCTTGCTCGGGCACTGGTTTTCGGGTGTATCTGCTGTCGTCTTGTTTTGCTTTGAATGAATTTCAAAATGATCCCAGGTTTTCCAGGACGCGTGAGAGCCCTGGGACTGGTGTAATGTCCTCGTGTTGTCACCTGGAGACAGACGCAGCAAAGACGAGCATCGCGGCATGAAAACACTCCAGACTGACTGACAAAATCTTCTTCTTCTCTTTAAAACAAAACTTAAATCTTAAAGAGACTGAACATCAGAGGAGCTTCTGACTGCGACGGCAGATACGATCTCGCCGAGTTTGGAAGAGATTAGCTGCTCCCTCTGCTCCGCTTTCATGTGTTAATATCATGTTAATTCACTATTAATATTCCAGATTCTCTCAAATTTGACTTGCAGTCTGTTCAAAGTTTAATTTAATTTCATCAGTAGTTTTTATATGTTTAAACTTCTGACCCTGACAGTCATTCACACTCGCTAATAATTCGATTTGAACAGATTAAACAGAAAGTCAGTGTCGCTGTGTAAAGTCTTTTTAATCTGATTATCTGAATGTCAGAGGTTATAATCAGATTAATGCAGACGGATCTCTGCTCAGTCTTTTCTTCTTCTTCTTCTTCTTCTTCTTCTTGTTCCAGCGGAGGTCAAAGGTCAGGGGGCTGTGGGGAGTGAGGATTATCAGCTGGATGGCTCACTGATTAAACAAACCCAGCTTTTGGAAGATGAGTTCAAGCGTCTTCACTTTGCTTCCAGCGACTTGTGTTTCTGTAATTCCTGATTCACCGTATCGTCTGATGTGATGACGCAGGATGTGATGACCTCAGTCAGGACACGTGCACAGGAGCAGCGGACAGTCAGGTTGCGATTAAGACGCCTGACTCCTCCGAGAATTCAAAGTGTTCTTGTGTTTGTTAGTATTTCTCTCCACCTGTTCGGGTAGGGAGGACTCACCTGCAGCCTGCAGCCTCGGCGTGTTAATGTCCTCTAGCAGCAGAGTGACTTCCTGCGTCCTTGCCGTGTGTGTGTGCGTTGTCAGTCAGTCCCTGGTGGACCTGCTTCATTTCACTCAGGTTAGTTGGGCGCTCTCTCCGTGTTTGTCTCCGTTTCCTCATCACTTTCTGCCTATAAATAAAACCACATCACCGTCAGCCCCGCGGCCCTCTGCAGCTGGCTAATGTGTTGCCTCGGGCCACCGTCTCGGGGGGGGGGGGACGGTTGCGTCACACACGAGCCGAGCGCTGACTCCGGACGTCACTTTCGCAGTTTTGCCTCGCAGAGTTTGAGCTAAAGAGAGAGTTTGGGTGAGGAGTGAAAGAGTTTTTTATGAGACGGCGACGGGAACACGGAGGCTGAGAGGGACAGGACGGCGAGCGCCGAGCTAGTTAGCAGAGCCGTCCTAAAAGCGCTCATCACTTTTTGGCCCCTGTTAGCCTGTTTCACCAACACCTGTGAAATAGGGTTAGACAGGCTTCCAGCAGCCTTTTGCCTAAACCTGTATTTATTCATGTGCACTTCCCGGCCACATCTTTAGATCTATGGTTTCATTTTTATTCTGCTCTTGGAAGTTGTGTTTCCAAAGACTAGCCTTTGCCTTCACTTGTTGTCTAGACGTCTGTAACTCTGCTGCTCGACGTCTCTGAGGCTCAGGAGAGAGAGAGAGAACCTCTCGTCACCAGCTTCCCGTGCAGCATCGAACTGTTTGTTCTTGATGCACTCGGTGGTCCTGACCCTTCCTCCATCAATAATATCCTCCAGAGCTCCGAGGTCTTCTGACCTGAAGATGTTTGCTGTTCCACGGCCCGGGCTGGAACACTGCCTCCCTCTGTATATTAGAAGTGCCCCCACAATTGAAACCTTTCAGACTTCCAACTATTTTTATTCGTTATTGACAACCAGAATCTTTAATATCTGCCCGATCAGAGGTCCACGTGCTGAAGTGACTCCTACAGAAACAGTCAATTCTACTGTTAGAACAGCCAGGAACATGTCGAGCCCACAGAAGGTCACGTTTCCTAACTTGTGTTTTTCTGTTAAATAAATGGAAATGGAAACAGAAACAGCACCGTTTATACCTGAGGCAGTGAACATCGTTGATAAAGGCAGCCAAAGTGTGCTGAAAAAAAAGTGGACAGTTAACAAGAACCTGTAGTCAGTCTGTGCGTTTGTGTTTCAGGTACCGTTCGCCGTCCTGCAGAAACTGAGCGGTGAAACTGTCCCTTCCAGTCGGGTCAAGAAATAAAAACAAGAAGCAATTTAATGACCCTGCTTTTGCTCGACCGCCAATTTGAATAGATGGAAGGGGGAAATTAAATCTTGTTTATGAGACGCCGCTGATGGCGGCTGCAAAGTGTCAAGGCGAGCGCGCCTGGTGCCGGGTCGGCACCGGCAGATTGTTCCACAAGTGTCGACATGATTGACTAAGTGAAGACATATGGCAAGGGACCGAGGACGGCCCCGGGGACCTTCGGCTCGCTCGCTGCTGAAGACCCCCTCCTCCTCCTCCTCCTCCTCTTACCTTCTCTCTATCTCCTCCTCCCCTCCTCTTTTTCCAGCTGAGTGGTCACTAATTGAACATGTTGTGGCGTGGGCTGCGTGTCGACCGCCGACAATGAGCTCATAAATTGTGCGTGAGCGGCCACCGTGCTTGGCCGGGCTCTTTGCCCCCCAAGCATCTCTCCACCTCCGTCACGCTTTATGAAAATCTGAATTTGGACAGGTCAGTCCTCCTCTGCACAGCAGGAGATGCAATATTCCATACACCGACTTTATTATTTCCGGGCTTTTAATCTATGCGTATATATATATATATATATATATATATATATATATATATATATATATATATCTGTAAAGAAGAAAAACTGTGCAAAGGACATCAGATCATTTTTATATTAGGCATCTCAGCTTC
>JAVQJF010007148.1:0-48202 GCA_036023855.1 Gadopsis marmoratus
AGGTGTCTCTGTGCAAGATAGTTTTACCAACACTGAGAGAGAGAGAGAGAGAGAGACATAAGATGAGTGGCCGGTAGGAGAGCCGATCTGTGCAGCATTCGGGCAGCAAACAGTTCCTGTGGGATTGATCTCTAGGGAAGGATAATCTGGGTAATCCTATAACCAGCGCCGGTAGACTCCACCTCTTTTGCTCTTCAATACTCCCCCCCTCCCCCTTTCCATGCCGACCCTTCTTCCTGTTCTGTCCTGAAAAGTGATTGCTTTTTGGAGTGTCCACGTCTTTTTTTTTAGTCTGTCACCGAGCCAACACGTGAGTCTGAGTCTTGGTCCTGAGTGACTGGCGTCCTGCCAGCACCACACCCAAAGGCATGTGGCACGCGGTGGCATCACCTGCAACTGGAGGCAGCCCTGAGAGGGAGATGGGTTATGGCCACTGTGAGTAGCAGGGTTTTGTCTTGCCTGTGTGTGTGTGTGTGTGTGTGTGTGTGTGTGTTTGGAAATCCACAGCTCAGAATCAGCCCTGGGATTATATGTGATGGAAGATGCTGCCTATCTGCACAACTGTTGCCATGTGATTTTCTGCAGAAGCGAAGCTCGAGCACTAAAAGCTAGCGCCGCACAGATGCATTACGGTAATACCTCTAATCCCTGTGCACTCTTTGAGCAAGTTATTGTGAATTCTTTCCCCAGCGGGAGAAACCTGCAACTTGCAGTGCACATTTATCCGTGGAACTTCTTTGCGTTTGAGGTTTTTCCTTATGAATGAGGTATGCTCCTCACTGCGATACGTTTCTTGCAGTGTTCAAAGACCTATCCTGACGTCCAGATTTCAAGATCGCACTGGCCCCCAACAACCCAGCTCTTGCCTTTAAAATCATTGGATCATTTTAACAACTTGTGACAAGCACAAGGCTTTGCTGTTGCACTTTACAATTGAAAGCTTGTGACTCACTTGAGGTCTCAGATGTGGTCAGCAGGGATGCCACTCAGCGTAAAAGGACGCTTCCAGCTCTCATTGCCTTGTCCTTCACTATCTGTTTATCTCTCAACACTTGTCCCTAGCCCTCTCCATCCTGCTTTCTCTCTCTGTTTGTGTCTGCCGTCTGTCACCCTGCATCCCTCCATCAACACTCGCTCTGATGAGGGTTTTTTCTTTTCCTCCTTCCTGTGTTTGAAGAGGTGTGGGAGGTGTTGATGTGAACTCACTTCCACACATACTGTAGTCGGCCTGTTAACTGGCTCACTGTATGTGTGTGTGTACATGTGTTAGATAGTAGAGCACTGATTCTTTTCTGTAGTGTCCATGAAGATGTTCATACATTTTGCACATCTGTGTTGATGTGGTTGAATGGTAGACGATGACTGATGTCCAGACAGCTGTGATTAAAACCATAGTACTCATAATTTCTCCACAATAATGTTGATGGAAAAATGTCTGGAAAGTGTACTTTTGAGCCTCTATTGAATATTGTGCAAAATTTGATAGTTTAATGGTTTAATAAATTGTATGTATTAATTCATGTGACATTAAGACTAGCCCTGTTAAAGCACATTATAGGTTTGAATATTGACTTTCTATGTTCTGTGCAGACAGCCATTAGTATCAGTCCTTGCAAGTATGATGTGGACGTCAACTTTGCAGAGACTTCATACTTGAACTGCTGCCAAAAAGTCAAGTCAAAGTCGAGCTTTCAAGAGAGACAAATAAACCTGGATGACAAAAAAAATAACAACCAGATAATTTGGTTCTATTTGAAGCTAATTTTGAGTCTCTGTGTGTTGATTTTCACATCGTGGTTGCAGAAAGTAAGAAACCAATCACTCGAAATAGAAATCTATAATTTGCTTTGGATGATGATAAGCAGTAGCGTAACATTCAGTGTATATAGTTGGAGTTCAAAAGGTAAAGCATGCAAACGATCTCATGATTTCAGCTGCCGCAATTATTCGTCTCTCCAGTGGAGCGGAAGCTTAAGTGGACGTTCAAGTCGCATGCTTCATATATGTCATGATTTATTCCTTAAGGCTGTTTCCATTGCACTTTGCTGCATTTTGCTTTTATCAATACACCAGCTTTTCCACCTCAGTCAAGTGCAACTATTCAAGATTTTCTTGATTTTGCTGCATTTTAAATCAGGTCTATTTAAATGGGAAAAATATGGATAAAAACAGGTGGAAAATTAACTTATTTACAGTTTGTCTTGTTGTTCTTCTCTCCAGTTTGGTCCGTCTTACATTTCTTTTTCTTTTTTTTGTGTTATCTTGTATATTTTCAGATGCCACATTACTCCAAGAATCAAGTTAACTATAGCTACTAAGCTGGTTGTGTAGTCAGGCTGTCTTTCTAGGATCTGGTCACAGGTCCAGAGATCAGGTCACCCTGGTCACACTCACAGCATGGGATGAGTGGGTTAGTGTGTATTGGGTGTGTGTGTGTGTTGATAGCGCCAACCCATCTCTCCGTAGCCCTGTAACAGTGAGAGATACTCTAGGAGCTAATTTGAGTTGCCTCATCGGACAGAGCCAAAAGAGTCGGATGGTTGGGCTTGTTTGTTTGTTTTCTAGGACTGCCTGGTCAGCCTGTTCAGTCTGTGCAAGCGGGCTTGTGTTATCTCCTGTTGGTTAAGTTCCAAACCTCTTTTTATCACTTGCAAAACAATCTTTATCTCGTCCCTGTCTCAGCCCTGGCCTTTTCATCGATCATTTGCCTCTGTGTAAAGGGAAAAAAAAAAGCATCCCGCTGGAAAAGACTGCAGTGTTTGTGGATGTAAGGACACGCGGCAGCAACGGCCTGTGTATAACTAATACGGTATGATGTGCACTTTATGTTAGCTTGGCTGACATTTTCTGTAGAAGCGCTGATATAGGGGAACTACAGGGAGGGGGCAGATGGAAAGGCAGAGTTCATTTCTCTGCTTTTTTGGGAAATTGTGTGCAAGTTCACTACACGGCAGAACTGAAGGTCAGCGAAGCTCAATAACTCAAGCGCTTGCCTTGTGTTGTCACAGCCGTATGTCTTTATGGGAAAAAACATTTTCATATTTCTTGATGTTTTCAATAAGAGAGGAATGATTCAATTAAGTTCAACTGGCATTATGGGCTATATTTAGTTCCAAAATGGCAGTCAGAAAAAGGAACAGGTGTTCTCCGAGCAGCTTTGGGACAGTTTGCTGTTTATGTAACAGTAGAGAGTATCTTAATATTCTCTCACCAATAACCATTTTTATCTCCTGAATCGCAGCTGTGCAGAAAAGTGCAGGGGCTTTTTTCAACTGATGTAATATTTTCAGCCAGGTGGCGAGATTAGGCGTGCGTGCTGGTGGGATCATGTGATGCTCCGGAGCAGGACAATGCCCTCCCCCATCCACCCATCGTCCCATCCATCCATCCATCCATTGCTCCCTTCCTTCCTATCTGGCTCTACCCCCACCCGTCCCCTCCTCCTTGGCCTCCCACCTTCTTGACAGATGGCCTGCTGAGCTGCAGATACTTACCCGAGGATAAGAGGATTTACTGACACAACTGATCAGACATCAACCTCATTTAGCAAAGAAACGAATGTTTGAAAGGTGGTGATTTTGTGGCAGCGTGCGTGGAACATTTGTGGGGTTTTTCCGCTTTTAATGTGAAAGACGACGGGTGCATGTGCATGCCAGGAGTGTTGTGTGTCAGACGAGGGTTCGTGGCTGGCGCTCATGAGCTGGATTAGCATTGAAGAGATTTCTTAATTACATGTCTGCTGTATCTAATGAGCGCCGCACGCTGTCCGTGTGATTACTTTAGGATGCGCTCTGCTCTCTGTCATTGGGCCACGGCACTGTCAGCAACAAATGTCGTACTATACATACACACACATACAAGACACATGCAGACACGTACAAAGCAGGTATTAAACAGATCGATGCACATGCTGATGATCCATCTTCATAGCGGCTAATCTGATAGATATTGAGGTCTGTGTTGTTGTTCAGGAAGGGGTGTGTTGCTCCCACCCCCCGTCACTTATCCCTCACTGCCCACTCCCCCGACTATACGCTCCTGGTGCCGGTCTGCTCTCCAGACAGGAGATATTATTAGTTAGTGGGCCATGACTTTATTGAATTACCACACAGTGGAGTGCTCCATCCTGCCACCACCCAGTAATTAACAGTGAGGATTTAGAGGGTTTGTGGTCTGTGATGTTTCTTTAAACCTGTTGATTTGTGGATTTAGCTGTTGGGAGCCACAGATATTAGAGTAAAACGTGGATGGCCTACAGTACAGAAATGATCATTCAAAGCACACAGCAGCTGCTTGATGGTGATGATGATGTGATGTAGTTTACATTGGAGCTGTTTTGGATTACTTGCTTACCTTGTGATATAAGAAATAGTGATTTAAGCATCATGTTTTAACTGGCTGCAACCAAATTATATGATGCACCTTTTGAGTGTATACAGTGAAAAATATTAACGGTTCATATTCGGTTTTCTGGCAATAAATCATTGTTGGACTGCATGTAACGATTATTTTCTTTATCGATTAATTCGCCAATTATTTCTTTGGCTAATTTGTTACTGTTTGGTCAAAAAAATACCAGGAAGTAGTGAAAAATAACTATAATTTCCTTAATTTGTCATTTTGTCTGACTAACAATCGAAAACCCGAAAATATTTCATTTGCAATTCTTTAAAACAGAGAAAAGCAGCGGGCGGGGGGTGGTACATGGTACGATATGCATATATAAAGAAAGATAATTGCGATTGAGTGTAAGTGCCTCTCTGTGTTCACAGGCCCTGTGATATCATATTCAAAATGGACAGGCATCAGCTAAGCAGCTGTGCTTATAGAAAACAAAAAAAAGAAGAACAAATGTATGTGTCTATGGGAGGCGGGGGGCACGTCAAGTGCATTCACCCTAGATTAACTGTGTTAATCCTGGCCTGGTAATTGAAATATTAAATCTTCTGTTTGTCTTGCACTACCTTTTTGTCCAATTCTGTATGTGGTCAGTGTACATATAGTTACAGTTCTACAGTAAATACAGTTCCTACACTAATGTCACCAAGACAAATTCTTGTTTATTTTGTATATGTGATGGTTACAAAGGTTTCACATTAATAATGAAAAATCAACAGAGTTGAGCAAAATCTTTTACATTAATATCTTACTCAAATAACTGAACGAACACTGATGTATTTGAAAAATAGTATTTGCTACATTTATTGCTGTTGAACTGACTGCGACAATTTATCGTGATATGTGTAGATTCCTTATGTTGCTGATTCACTGTGTAGGTTTGATGTCCCCTCTGTCTGGTCATTTCTGGGAATGATCAGTGTAACTGTGGGCTGCTCCAGATCTCTTTTGAACTTGGTTCAGGAGTTTGGCAACAGTTGACCTTTGATTTTCGGTGCCATCGGTCAAAGTTGCCCTTCACTGCCTCGTTTGTTTGCTCTAGATGCTTGCATTGCTGCGGCACAGTATACTGTAGGTTTCAACAAGGACCGACAGGAAGCACTGGAACTACATCTGTGTGAATTCTGCGAGTTTCTTATGATGAGCTTTTTAGGCTGTCTATGAACAACCTCCCGGTGCTCGCTAATGTACCTTTCTCTGCTGTGTAGCGTGTGATAGGCCTGTACATTCCAGAGGCTTCTTTGTGTTGAGGTGATTTGCATAGAATGGAGATGGAACAGCCGGCTGAGGGAGGTCATTCGAGGATAGGCCCCCTTTGAGCTCCTCTGGGCCGATTTATGCTTCCTCCGCTGAACATGTTGGCCTCCTTACAAACACACACACACACACACACACACACACACATACTATGCCCTCACAAAGCATGCTCAGCTCGCCGGCATTTCCCTTTTAGGCATCCCACCAGCTGACTGTCCACGTGCTTTTGTGCTTCTAAGTGTACTGCAACCACAAAGGCTCTCAGGTCTGGACAAAATGCAGCCATTGTTGGTTTTGCCTCAAAGATGCAGGTTAAATTTCAGACAGTATTGTCATGTCATGTCGTAGGATATTTGCACGTCACCAAGAGAGAGACGCCAGATGTCAAATGTCAGAAGGCTCGAAAGCTCTGAGCTCAAAGTGTCTGTTGTCCAACCAGCAGTCAACCGTCAACCATCAGGCAGAAAAGCAGCGAATACTCACATATGAAGAGCTGGAACAAGAGAATTGTTGTCAATACATTTTCAGCTAATTGATTAACTGGCTATTCACCTCCGCGTTAGTTTCACGTTATTGGTCTACTAGTTACTAGCAGCATAAAGGGACCAGAGCAAATTATGGCCTTCTGATCATTTCTAAATCCAGCACCTGGAAGTGTTGCACATTATTGATTGTAAACAGGGATTTTGCGTTGCAAGTGCAGGACAGTGGAGTAGACGGAAGAACACACTGGTTTATTGGAACATGAGGAAAGACAGGTGGAAGGGGTGTCGGTGAGTCAGAGAAACCCGGTGGGGAGAGAGCCGATAGTTGAGGGAAGACTTGGCCAGGAGTTGGGTGGCAGGCTGGGGTAACGGAGACAGGCAGGCAAGACTGATGAGCATGCAAGTGAGCTGGGTAAGCCGGTGAGAAGGAGTGAACCTGGAGCACAGGAAAAACAGGATTAGCACGAGCAAATCAGTTTCACAAAGAGGGAGAATACTCCCTGTTGGGCTTGCTACCGCAGACGCTGAAGCAAAGAATCTGGCAACGAATGGATGGAAGAGCAGAGTAGAAACGCTGCAGGATGATGAACTGATGAATGGCAGGTGCGCTGACTGATTGCAAACTGCAAGCAGGAGATGTGTACGTGAATGTCACACATTCCAGACAGACAGATACGCACACACACACACACACACAAAGAGATACAGCACAGGACACAAGAGGGAGGGGAGAACATTCAACTTGCTGCTCGTCTACCCCACCAATCTGTCTTTTCACCATTTCAGATCTCTACATATAAGCTTTATCTTGACATCTTTTACGTCTGGCCTGGGCAATTGCCAGATTACTTGTTGGTCTTGATGTCTACGAGAGCACGTTGGCATGTTGTTGGCTGGAGTGACGATAGCCCCGTTACTATATCTCCTACTCAGCACTTCTAGAATAGAATAGATCTTCACGAGCCACAAAGGGAATTGGTCATGCACATAAAGACTGAGATCAGTGCACAAAATCAGACACAGTACAAGTGCTCATCCATTACATAAGATCATTATTTAGATGAATCTGCACTCCGGAAAGTTGGGAATACACTCCCACCATTGTAGAATGTAAGTCTAGGTAGTTTGTTTTGCATTGCAAACCGTAGCATACAGTTGAACGAGTTTAGTGCTTTTAAATAGTATTTTACTGCAATATATCTCGTGTATCCAGTCAGCTCTGTGGGAGTGCGAGGGAGGCCCCAATACATATTTTCCTGCCAGGGATCACTCATGCAGGGTTGGAGAAAGTGGGCGAGTGAGAAGGGGGTGGGGGCTATAGTCTCGGTGCTAAACAGGAAGTTGCACAACATCTGTTCCTTGGCATTCAGAGAGGGAGAGAATGGCCAGCTGTGTGTTTCAGAGTGTGTCTTCATGAAAGAAGTGCTGCGTCCAGACAGACGATGTCACATTCCTCTCTGTTTCCCAATTGCTTGAAATCTGAAAGCAACTGTCTTGCATTGCTCAATGTTTCCATTTCCTTTAAATAGTCTATATTTCTCACATCCAGTGGCGAAGAAACTAATGTGGGCTTAATCGCTGCCAGAGGTTAGGTTTCAGCGCAACATTTCAAAACGATTACAAAGTATGTAGCAAGTAGTTCTTTCAAAAAGCCTGCTAACTGAAGTCACTTTAGCAAATGCGACAGGCAGAAACCGTCCAAACACTATTTGTGAACATTGAGCAATTGTGTTAGAGAGGTAAACCCCAAGAAACACACCTTTGTAAACATAGGTGATGTTCCTGTGGCAGCCAGTGTTTCTTTTCTCCTTACTTGTGTATTCCATATGAAGAAACACAGGGAGCCACAGCAATTACTGAAACAAGAACTGAAGCAATTACTGAAACAGGATATGTCAAATTCAAATAAAGAACCAAATGCAAACTACAAAGGAGAGTCATAAGAGATCAAAAGCAATTTTCACCCTATATGTACTCATCATGGTTTATCTAGTAGCCATTACACACATCGCTATTATCACAGGAAATCTCATAAGAAAGTTCACCCTCAAAAAGCTCCTACATTTGATGATATTATTATAAGTATTAGCCAAACAGTAGCAGGAAGGGAAGCACCCATTTTGGCAAGACGTCTAATCTCTCTCTTTACCAGCTAAAGCTTTGAAACTGTGAAATGCGGAAATGTACATTTAAACTTGTTTTTCTTGCTAGTGCTCAGCACGTGACCACACAGCTGCCTACAACATACAGTACATTGACAAGCGTAATGCTACACATAAGAATGGGTAACTATGACAAATACAGAAAGCTGAGGTTGAGAATTGGTGAAGTGGACCCTTGATAAGATATCGTTACATAAAACGAGGCTGTACAGGCTATAAGAAAAATCTCTGGAGTCTAGCTCCTATGCAGAGCTGGAGGACCTCCCATTCAGATTTTAGAGCAATAGAAATAGGGAACTCATGCTGCAGTTCAACTCATGTGAGGTTACATGATCAGAGCAGTTTCGGAGCCAGACTCTGAAACGATCAGTAAAATTTACATGCTTATCTTTAGCAATTTTCCAATTTGTTGGCTCATTAGTGAGACAAAACAAGCTCACTTGGCAACAGTGAATCTTTGCTAGTATAAAATGGAATTTTCAAGGGACTGCATTTATTGTCTGTCAGTGAAGAAATTCCCTGTCAAATTGAACTGTCACACAGAATCATCTTTGGTTGAAAATACATTATATATATATATATATTTATGTTAATCAATGTGATTTGAATAGATTTTTCAAAAGAAAGGGACTTGAGACTCTTGTCAAAATGTCTCCCACCTGAAAACAATGATCTCTGGGCTCCCCGTTGAGCCTTGAGATAGAAACCGAAGAAAAATTACCTTTGCATGTTTTAAGAAACCAAAAACACAGGTGCTGTTCATCGTGTGCCAGTGCATCATCGGCAACCTTTACACACACACACACACACACACACACACACACACACACACACACACAGAGAAATGTGACATTTAACTAAGAACGATGGCATCGGGCCCAGTATCACACTGCGTATGAGTGTGTGCGTGTGTGTGTGTGTAAAGTTGGGGGGATGGTGCACCGAAACACAAGCAGAAGCGTTTGAATTTTATGAGCAGTCAGATTAGTCCACATTTTGCTAACATTTTGCCAACATAAAACAAACCAGCATTATTCATTTCTTTGAGTCACTGACATTAGCCCAGAGGTGCGCTGCTTGTTGCATCTGTCTGTATCAGAACAAGCTGTGACGGCCTGCGGCATTTGTACGTTCAATTATGCGTAAAGTGCATATTGGTCCTTACATGTACATATTGTATGTGTATGTTGGCATTTTGTCATTTGTGCCAAATGGATGTCCTCACAGCTACAGCACATGCATGACATTAAGCACCATGCACTGTTACCCACATGACTGACAGCTTTTCTAAGTAGGTCATCTATGTAAATGCCAGCCTGTCAGTCTACATCAATGGATGCAAAAGTAAAGTCAGCACCTTGTGACCAAAGTCAGACGGGCTTCACTCTGTGTAGCCATATTTACACAACAGACTGCATGACTGCATAAAGGCATATTGCAGTCAACAGTATATACTTAACATGGAAATGTGTTCATCCACATTCTGTCATTTCCAGATATCCAGTATATTTAACATTTGTCGTCTTTATTTATCCTTGTGGAAGCTTAAATGTGCTATGGTCAATATTTGTATATTCCCAATAGATTCTGTTCAGTTAAAACTATGTTTAATGTCAAAGTTGCTCCTCATGCGGATGAATCCACAGAAATTATCACTCAACTCTGCAGCTCTACTGAGCATTTTAGTGTCTTTCAGCTCAATGTCTTTGTTTTACTTTAATGTTCTGGTTCTTTTCTCACTGCCTCCAAATTCATGCTACTTTTGCTTATTGTCTGTTGGATGTTGCCTAACACATTTGCCATAGCAACTTTAATCAGTGATAATATGTCAATTATAAGCTTCACAAAGACAGGATTTGTTATAATGGATGCATTCGATAGTTGTGTAGGTGTAGGTGTAAAACATTTTGTCTTGTGTCTTCTGAATCTTTTTAACACACCCTTCCGTCTCCTCCAGATTCTACCGGGCATATGAACACAGTACACACCCACCCCCCTCACATGGGTGGCATGGTGGGCCACCCATCAGTCATCAGCACCTCAAGGCCCTTACCGTCCCCCATGTCCACCTTGGGCTCGCCAATGAACGGTCTGGCCTCGCCCTACCCCGTCATTACATCTTCTCTGGGCTCGCCTTCTGTATCACTGCCGTCCACACCCAACATGAACTTTGGACCACTCGGCAGTCCACAGGTGAGAAAATACGTGGGTGTTTTGTTTGAACATTGACTTAAAAGGCTTTCTTTTCTTACTTGAAGAAAATATACTTTTGTACTTACTTCAGATTATGATGTCTGGTGCATTCCACTTGTGATGAAATGCTGAAAACCTGAAAGTTCAAGGTGTTTGAAACCAAGTTCATGTGCTTAAAGCTAACTAACCTTCTATTCATTGCTGCACTCTCCTAAGCTCTCAGCTTCATCAGCAGAGGTTCATATACTATTGGCAAGATCCGTCTGCGTGAAAGTATCATGTTCTTTGGTTGATCATGTGCCTCTCATTCTTGGAATCTCCAACAGTGGGCAGGAGGTTGAAGGTTAGGCATATCCAATGTGTTCGGCTGGCATACCTTGGCTTTACTCTCCCTCCGCTCCCCTCCTGCTGACCTTTAAACTTCTCGCCCTTAAGGTCATCCGTGAGTTCTGTGTAGCTGCTCGCGTGAGTAGACTATTAGCCCTTAAATGGATTAGTGAGAGAAAGGAGAAGGAGAAATCCATTTTCTCATGCTCTCCGTCTCTATTTCTCCTCTTTTTATTTTACCACACTCTCTCATCCCCTATCATGTTTCCCTGCCCGCCTTAGTCTAGTTTTATAGTTGTTCATTCTCCTTCAGCTGTTAGGTTGTATCTTTTAGACTGAATAAATAATAAACGGAAACACCCATAAGATTGCCCTTTTCACTGTCTGGCACAAAGGAGTACGAGAGAGAGGGCTGCTGTCTTCAAGTAGTGGTGAATGAACTACAAACCCCACAAGGCTCAGTGCTTTGATGATCCGCCGCACATACAGAAACACACATGGAGTGCTTCAGAGGCTGCATTGAGGCCAGTGCTACAGGGCACAGCAGACAATGATACACATTGGTTCAATCACAGTATGGATTTGTGCCTTCAGGGACAGTCAGGGTTGATATGATTGTACGGCGTAAACCATCTTTTCACAGCTCGATCTCAGCTGGTGACCAAGCTGCCATCAGGTCATTGTGTCATGTAGCATCTCATACTATTTTCATGGATGAGCTGAAGTTCATGAGCACTGCTGAAGCAAATTCAATATTATAGCCAAGTATTTTTGGACTTTTCAACTCATAATATGACTGCTGCTGCATTTAGTTGTAAACATCTATAGCAGCAGCCCGAGAAAACATTCAGATTTAATATTCAGTTATGTTTTATTGTTATATTATGTATTAAAATATCCATCATTCGGTATGAGAGTAATTCCACTCAAGTGCTTTGAGTTTTCATTTCTTTTACTTTTTTTTAAGCATTTAAGCCTTAAACCAACAATTTTTTTCACCATCAATTAATCAGTCAATTATTTTCTCAATTAACTCATTAATCATTTGATGAAAAAAATGTCAGAAAAAAGTAAAAGTTGCATTACAGTTTCCTTCCAATCTGCCTGTGTTTGTCTGACCAACAATCCAAAACCCAAAGATATGTAGTTAAATATAACTATAATGAAAAAACCAGCAAATATATTTAGATTGCTAAGATTTCAGAAGCAGGAAACCAGTGATTTAGTGCTATTTCTTTGCCTAAAAAATCTCTGTCAATCAACTAATTGATTAGAAGACTAATTCTAATTTTAAAACTTTTAATTTTAGAGATGAGAGACTAATGTCTGAACAGCAGAGACGCATTTCTGGCTCTTAAATGTCCCAAGTAAACCTTGACATGTATAATACAGTACAGATCTTCATACCATGTGTTGTATAAAGAATGTATGATGCATCAATAATCCATATACAGCGCTTGTAGCCCTTTCCTACAGCAGTATGTTGTCTGTCTAAACTGTTTGAATGCGCCACAAGATTTATTTGTTCAAACCATGCATGTGAAAAATGAATTATTTGTGAAAACTGTGTTGAACGGCGCGCTGAAGGGGGATAGCTGCTCACCAGTGACTCACGTGAGCAAATAGGCAGGGGGCCGAATGCTCATTTAAGTGTGGCGGGCAGCCTTTGGGCCGTCTGCAGAGGGAGAAGGTGGTGGCAGTGTAGCGAGCTGGTGAGCTGAAAAACAGAAGGAACAATCTCTCGTATACTCTCTTCTGCTGTAAGGTCACAGGCCTGAGTTCAGTCTGCCACTAGAGGATGTTCAGAAGAGAGTGCACATTGTAAATAAATGATAGGAAGAGCCTGAAGTGACCGTGGGAAGGATGCCCTGTATGTCACGCTGCATCGGATATATAGGACAGAAGGGTATACAGAATATAAGTCAGCCTTGTTGATTCCACATGGGGTATAGGTGTTTGCACATAAACAACTAAACACACAAAAATGTGCAGCACAAATAATGCATCCCGCCTGGCACTCATCGGCGGGAGAGGGTCAAAGGGCACAAGGATGATAAGAGTGACGGAGAGAGAGAGCGAGAGAGAGAGAGTGAGAGAGAGAGAGATGTAGAAGTCAAAGGACGTTTTGACCCCATTTCACCCCTTTTTTAAGGCCTACTGAGTGGTGGGGAGTGTTAGTTAATTTAACCTCAGTGGGCCCATGGGTCTCCTTGAGGTCACGTATGAGATGTTGTAATGTCTCGTGGTATCAGAGTCACTTTAATTGAGGCGTAAGTTGTTGTGGACCCACCTGGGACGCCATTATAGGAAGCTGATACAAACATTTTGGACGGGTGAAACAAACTGTGCGTTGATTAGAATCTCAATGTCTCAAAACACATTCAAAGGGGCTGAGTCCCGGAAATTGGAAGACCCCACACACGAGTGCCGTCTGCTGTTTGTGTCCGAGCACTGCACTTTCTGCACACGTGACTCCTTTCATCCACCGCTCCCTGTCAACAAACGTTAAAAAACCAGTATGACAAGCCTCAGACAGAAGCCTCAGCCCCATCCACTAACCGAGCATGTGCTTGCACCCTGAGACACTTTCACAATAAAGTATGTGGGTGGGGAGGAAAAAAAATATGGGTGAGCGGAAGGCAGAATGAGAAAATAGAGGAAGGTGGGGTGAGTGTCATGAGACAGCGTAACACATTTCACTCTTACTTCCCCTCTGCTTCCTTTTCTGCTCTGTTTTGTCGAGTTCTGGCCATCTCAGCTTCAACTGTTTGCCTTTGTTCTCTTTTCTGTCTTCCTGTTATCCTCAGATGAATTCTATGAACAGTGTTAGCAGCTCAGAGGACATCAAGCCTCCGCCGGGCCTGCAGAACCTGGGAAACATCAACTACCAGTGTACGAGCCCCGGGGGAATGTCAAAGCACATCTGCTCCATTTGCGGGGACCGCTCCTCAGGTACTGTTAGAGAGTGAGGCTGGGGAAGAGGGACCGGCACACACATGTACTCTCCCACTCACCACAAATGTCACCACCTAGATGACTGAAGGAAAGATAACAAAGAGATTAATTTCAAGGAATTTTGCCAGGTGTTGTTGATTTGCTCTTTGATCATTTTGACTGTAAAACTCTGAAGGTTATTGACGCCATTGCACCTGAAACATCCCTGTAAGGGCTTGCCTTTATCTCTAACACCACCAACAGGAATATCAACAAGTCTCATGCCTTGTTCACCACTGTTGAGAAGCTAACTAATCCACCAACATGATTAGCCCCTAACTTCCTATCTCTCAATAAGTCCACTGAGTTTTCACCTTTTTTTTAGGTTAAAAAAAAAAGCAACAGAAATTATAAAGAGTGGCCATGAATTAGTGAATGACCGTGAATTCCTCCATGTCAAACAATGAAACCAGAGCATTGCTGCGGCCGCACAGAGACAATTTGGCTAGATTGTCAATGTTCAGTGCTGTCAATAGTAAAATTCTGGAGCATGTAGTGAAGCATCTTAATTCAGCTTTTCTGGCACCCTGCCAACCAGCTTTTACAATAATGTTTTCGGCCATTCTGAAATGGATGTGGCTCACTCTTATCTGGCATTTTCCCCAGATTTCTGAAATCTGCAGTTGTTACGTCCCTTCTAAAGACAGGCATCCTGGATGCTTCAAGTTTGAATAATTACAGACCCATCTCTAATCATTCCTTTATTGGAAAAATGACTGAGAAACCTGTTTTTGATTTAACTCAATAACGTTTTTAATGTAAAACGGTCTTTTGGACAGATTTCAATTTGACTTCAGACCACATCACAGCACTGGGACTGCACTGCTAAAGGTGGTAAATGATATTCGTCTGAATACAAAACATCAGTTTTGGTGCTGCTTGTAACAAACCTTTGGTCTGGTCTTCCCAAAAAGACCACCAAGACAACTTCAGCTCATTTAATACACTGTTGTTCTAATGAGAAACAAGAGAACTGAGCACATTACTTGTACATCTTTACACTGACTTCTAGAAAATATTTGACTTCTACTTCACTTTAATTTCCTCTGATGAACCTAAAACTTATTACTACTACTACCACTCAAACTATATTTCAGGTCTATTCTATTCATATTTTATTTCATTTCATCAACTTTTTTAACTTTTTTCTTTTTTTTTAAATTACATTGTTGACTGCATATTTACAAAGGGTTTGTCATTGTTGAGTAGAGGGCAACATGCTTTGTGCTTCCAAAGATGTACACAAACAATTACATTCATTACAGTTTTACAATCTGGTCATCTTACAGGAAAACACTACGGCGTGTACAGCTGCGAGGGATGCAAAGGCTTCTTCAAGAGGACCGTCCGTAAAGATCTTTCCTACACATGTCGAGACAGCAAGGAGTGCCTGATTGACAAGCGCCAGCGAAACCGCTGCCAATACTGTCGCTACCAGAAGTGCTTGGCCATGGGCATGAAGAGAGAAGGTGTGTGCATGTGTGAGACGCTTAATGGTAGCTCTGGGCATGAAGTGTAGGCTTGGGCCCGTTACAATTACAATTGCACGTTGTGGGGATACGCATTGTTCAACCCTCCAGAAATGTATTTTAAATCCTAGTGAAGATCCCAAAGTTTCCAAAAATAAACCAATGTCAGGCTGAACTTCATGGAAAAACATATAACACAATGCACATCACATCTTTAAATTCCTGTTTGATGGTTGTGATGGAGTCAAAAAAAGAAACGTATACATACAAACTTATATTGTGTATATAATATTTCACTCAATTTACAGTAAGCATGATCAGTGAAACTACTTCATCTAATTTTGAAGCTGCTAAAGTGGACATTTAAGGAAAATATTGAAACTATTCGATTACTCGAGCATTAGCTATTTTGATCATTTGTTTAGGTCGTTTTTTAAGCAAAATGCCAAACATTCCCTAGTCGCAGCTTCGTTGTTGTGAGCATTTGTTGCTTTTCTTTGTCTTATGTGATAATAAATCAACAATTATTGGGTTCAAGTGATTCAGACTCTCTGTATTTTTAGTCTGCTTATATTAAAGAGTCTATTTCAGTGTTGTCCAGTGCAGAGTTAATTTTAGTGATACTGTGGGGGTTTTTTTTTGTTGCTGATATCTAATCCAGGACAAAAAACATGGGGTGTTTGACCTCAAATGTATGCGTTTGTGTGTGTGGGTGTGTGTGCAGCGGTGCAGGAAGAGAGGCAGCGTGGGAAGGAGCGGGGGGAGAGCGAGGTGGAATCTACCAGCAGTTTCAACGAGGAGATGCCCGTGGACAAGATCCTGGATGCTGAGCTGGCTGTGGAGCCCAAAACAGAGACGTACAGTGACGGCAGCCCCAGCAACTCAGTAAGAATCACAGACGCGGAGCTTGATGAGCCCAATCCTTTGAACTATTAATCACTGTTTACATCATCGGGCTGAAGTGGGACCTAATACATGGGGGAACCACTGCATACTAAAAATGTGCTGCATTATTATGATGACCTGATCAGTGGTGGTCAGAAAATATGTACCCACCTGAGTAAAAGAAGCTCTTTGCATTCCAAGTGAAATTAATGTCAGGAATGAAATCTTCCAAACCTTGCTAGATTCAAATGTTTTTGTGATAAGTAAGCTAATCAAAGATAACCAAATCAAGCTGAGCAGGTTTTGGGACTGAATGCAGTGTTACTCCATAATTGAATCAAGCTTATGTCACTGCACTGTTGTCATAATCTGCTGCAGACAGTTGCTCAGATATCTGTTTTTTTTTTTTTTACCATGCAGTATTTATTGCAGTATTTGACTTGAAAATCATGTAAACCGTTCCAAGAAGCCAGCAACTCTGTAAATTAATAGTGAAGTACACACTGAGTCACCACTTTGCTGGGTAACCAGTACAATCAGATCTGTTGCAATCCAGTACAATAGATCTGCAATAAATCCCCACCTGGCACATGATGTTGAACTTTGGGGACAGGGTGTCAGAAAAGCGGTGATTCCACTGAGAGGTCATTTTTGAAGCTGTGCTTAAGAAAGGTTGCATTAGGTTGGTTCTGATCTTTCTGTATTAAAACTGTCACAAGTCTCGAGAGGAAATTGTTGGTTTCCAAAAATAGCCACAGCTGCACCTGCTCACTAGCTGCTGTTTGACAACTCTAGATGTCAGTGAAGCAGCATCCCAGCACCGTTGTTGACTGTATTGTTATATCATTCCTGCATTCGTGTTCCTCTCCAGACCAACGACCCTGTCACCAATATCTGCCAAGCAGCAGACAAGCAGCTCTTTACCTTGGTGGAGTGGGCCAAAAGGATCCCGCACTTCTCCGAACTCCCCCTCGATGACCAGGTCATCCTACTACGAGCAGGTAGACACACACACACACACATACTAAATTTCCTTACCACAGTCAACAGGCCTTTCTACAACCCATTGTCCTCATGGTGGTGTAGTATTTCCTTCAGGGCTGTTATTCATCTCCAGGCAGGCAGTCTATTTAAGTCTTTTACATTTGCTCAACACATTTTTGTCATCTAGTTTAATGGAGCAGTGAAACCAAATATAACTGGACTATTTGCCAAGTCCCAACAGTGCGGTTTGCAGCCGCACCAGCGCTGCCCTCTGCTGGTGAGAGATTTCACGCACAGGCCTGAATGAGGAAGTGAAGAAACCACACAGCAGAGCTAATAAGAATCTTCCTAGCTTCAAGCAAAACAGGGGAAGACTGACAGATCACAGACATTATGTCATATATCATTTACATAAACTTGAGAAGGACTTTAAGGAAGGGATAAAAAGCATGGAGAGGTCACAGTTGTTTGTATTTTTTTGCATCCAGGTTGGAACGAGCTCCTAATCGCCTCATTCTCGCATCGGTCAGTCACGGTAAAAGATGGCATCTTGTTGGCGACGGGCCTCCACGTCCACAGAAGCAGCGCCCACAGCGCTGGAGTGGGGTCCATCTTTGATAGGTAGGTAGCATTCAAAGATAAGACAAGAATTATTGTTATATCGGCTACAACCTCCCCCTGTTAGTCTTATTTCTTTTTGTCTCAGCAGGGAAATTTTGACTGAGGCGGTTATATATCAAATACAAATTTAAAATGTGAAACAATGTTATAGTAAGACGGCTTGATAACAAGGCTTATTTGCCCTCATATCTAGAAAGTCTTGTGTGCAGGTTGTGCTGTCTACTGCCATTAAGAAGAAATGCAAGTGAAATGCGAGGGGTTGGTATCAATCAACAACCCCATGAAACCACTGCAGATGTTTAATGGAAAATGGGAGAAAAGTCATTCATTAACCTTCATTGTCAAAACCGTCTAATAATACTAAAACTCCTTTTATTAGTCTCTCAATGGGGAAATTACAAATAGGGTTTAGTGTCTTGGCCAGGGACACTTTGACAACATTGTTTGGAATCGAACCTCCAACTACCAAGTTGGAGGTCAGCGGCTTTACCTCCTAAGCCACAGCCACATGAGGTAATGTTATTTATTTGATCTCCTGCAGAGTCCTGACAGAGTTGGTATCCAAAATGAAAGATATGCAGATGGATAAGACAGAGCTCGGCTGCCTGCGAGCCATCGTCCTCTTCAACCCAGGTCAGTTCAGCCTCCAGTCACTGTTCACTCTGAGTATGCTACACAGCAACAACACCATGGATGAGATGTTAATCTGGATTTTGATTCGCTCAATGTCTGCCAAATGAGGTAGATATAACTGTTCACTGTTTAGTTTGATCATGGCAGTCTTGTGTGTTTCCCATTAAAGACTCTTTGGCTTTGAGATGCTGTGGATTTGAATGTTTTATTTGTGTAACGTCTGGCCTGACTGAGTGTGTGTGTGTGTGTGTGTGTGTTTCAGATGCAAAAGGTCTTTCAAACTCACCAGAGGTTGAGGGGCTGAGGGAAAAGGTCTACGCCTCATTGGAGTCGTACACAAAACAGAAATACCCAGACCAGCCTGGCCGGTAGGAAATGCATTAATCAATTTCAAACACCATTGCTTAATCTCTGTTTTGGAATGCACATAGCAATGAAGAGTGCAGATTACTTTACATTACCGCGAAGCTCTTACATAACATAAACAATTTTACTTGCTACAGCATTAGATTTAAAAGGATGTAGGCTGGTATTGTTATTGCTTATAGGAGATTATTCATTATTGATTTGTTTTGTTTACTTTTGGGAGCTAAATAAGAACAGCTAAGGTGAAATAACAGCCTACAACTGCCAATTTTCTTCAGCTGTGGACACTTGCAAAATGAATAAAAAAATTTAATCTTACCATAGTGGAAAAAACTATTCAAATCATTCTTAAGTAAATGTGTTGATAATGTAACATACAAAATTCATTAAAAGTAAAATTCTTAGATTTTATATTTCACTTAAAATATGAGCTACTTAATATCATAAGTAAAATTATTCATTTCAGGCGGAGGAGTGTTAAACTACAGATGCATTCAAATGTATGCAGGATCTTTAACTTGTAGGTGGTACTTGGTCCAACTAAATTACTATTTGATAATAAACTCAAGAGCAGCGCATAATTTTTTTATGTGTTTTTGCATGGTTTGCATAAATGCTAATTGACATAGCAACTAGTAACTACAGTTAATGTCCAGATGAAAAAACCCCACAAAAATATGTAATCTTTTAAAATGGAAACATAACACTGAAAACAAAAACTACTGTAAGAACAGAACATGACTAGTAACTAAAATCACATGTTGACTACGTCTCAGAATCTTGTTAAATGGCATACGGTTTTACAGGTCTTGAATGTTTAACAAACGTGATAATGATTTTCTACATATTAAAAAAAATGATGGCACTTCTTTCTTCTTTCCGTCCGTTTTCGCAGGTTTGCCAAGCT
The DNA here is from genome assembly GCA_036023855.1 of Gadopsis marmoratus. Lineage (NCBI taxonomy): Eukaryota > Metazoa > Chordata > Actinopteri > Centrarchiformes > Percichthyidae > Gadopsis > Gadopsis marmoratus. The sequence goes on from JAVQJF010007148.1 coordinate 19,682, forward strand.
GCTGCTCCGCCTGCCCGCCCTGCGCTCCATCGGCCTCAAGTGTCTGGAGCACCTGTTCTTCTTCAAGCTGATCGGGGACACGCCTATCGACACCTTCCTGATGGAGATGCTGGAGGCTCCTCATCAGATCACATGACACACGTCCCCCCCCCTCCACCCTGTATATACTCCCACATTGTCAGTGGTATGAAGATGGAATTTAAAAAAGACTTGATTCTGTAAAGCAGCATATTTTGTACCTAGCAAAACATTGTAATTAAAAGTGAATAAAAAGTATTTTGAGATTGTTGGGAGGGCGGTGTCATGAGACGGAGGATCGAGGACGCTGTCAAAACGAATTCTGATAGAATTCAGGTTTAGCAGATTGCTTTTGTAAATAGATAATTTCATGTGTCCGTTTTCAAAGCAACCCAATGCAATTTGAAAAAGAATCATATTTTATTCAAAGAGGAATTGTATAAAAACAGAAGCCATCCTTGCATTTCTTAAAAAACACATTTGAGAATTCTTACAGAATAAAGTTATTTAAAAACATATCTGAAATGTGTTTATGTTGTCTTAATTGAAAACATTGCGTAACTGATATTTTTCATCACTATTCCAGTTTTACAATTTTGACGGCATTAAAAATCCAAATGAAATTTTGCTTTTGATTCTTTGATAATCTGAAACAGCATTTTTATTATGTGACTCTAAAACAACAGGACTTCTCAGAGGGTTTAGCTCCGTAAGGCAGGATGCCCAATTAATGGCAGAGAAAAACAAATACTGATTCACAAATTTAAAAAGAGCAAAACAATATATAATCTGTTAATACAATATCAAATCTTAATAGATGTAGCATCAGTTCATTTTCTCATCACATTTGGCTGATCCTTACATTTCTCTTTCATTATTTCAGACAATATCAGCACAAAAACATTTCCCCTGAAAAATGATCTTGAAACAACGGTTGTCCTTTATTTATATTTCCAGTTGTTGGCCAGCAGATGGCATCCACACAGTGTAAACATGCCAAGGCAGCTGCAGCTTCACAGCATGTTTGATAATCTGTGCAGATTCCTGTAGCCTCCTCTTGGTTCCAGTAGCACCTTACTCTTCATCACAAAGATCTGCGATGGTGTAAAGGCTGGTGGTGGAGACGTCACATGGAAAATGGGAATGTAAAAGGAAAACATGCAACAACAAATTAGCAACATATGGAATATATTGGAGCCAGGCCGATATATTGGCTTATAACAGATGTATCGGTATCAGTGTATATGTCAGCTGATAAGAAACAAGATATTGCAGTACTGTACAGAAATGCTAAATATGTGATGGGCTACTGTGGGAATGAGTGTTTATATCTGAATAAAAAAAGAATAAAATAAATAAAAAATAAATTATCAATCCAGATCTAGCATAACAGTATGTTTTTCTTTCTTTCTTTTGCAGAGGACTCTTCATATCTTTCTACTGATAAACGCGTATCTGAGTCTTGACACATAACAAGAACATTAAGGTTTATTTGTCATATGCAGTCACACAAGTATAACAACAGTGAAATGCTTTTTCTAAAAGGCTCCTGGCCTGTGCCACTACAACATATGCAATATAAAGGACAATATGAATAAAACAGACTATGTAACAGACGTTTGTTATATATTCCTACAGTGCAATCAAGTCAGGACAAAAATGTGTACATTGCTCCAATTAGCGATATAGTCAAAGTAGTCCTGTGCATAGTGCAAGATGCCAGTGTGTGTGGGTGTATACAGAGAGAGCTCACCGAGAGTTGGAGAGGGGGGTCAGCAAGAGAGGTGGAGGTAGAGATAGAGGACAGGGGCTGGTTGTAGGTTGTCCATCATGTGTTGCTGTTTAGGAGTCTGATTGCAAGAGGATAAAAGCTCCTCTTGAGTCTCTCACTCCTTGCCCTGTGGCTACAGAGACCTCAGCATTTTGAACAGGCTGTGACCTGGATGGTTGGGGTCCTTCCTGATGCTGACAGCCTTGGGTTTGCACCTCTTGTAGTAAATGCCCTGCAGGGCTGGAAGAGAAGACCTGATGATGCGTTCTGCTTAAGGTGCCACCCGCTGTAGAGCTTTCTGGTCCTGAACGGTACAGTTCCCACACCAGGCGGTGATGTTGCAGGTGAGGATGCTGTCGATGAAGAAAAGATTTTGAATGAGCGGTGATGCTTCGAACCTCCCGAGACACCTAGGTCGGTCGAGGCGCTGTGTGACATTGCTAACCAGGAGGTTTATGTGAGGACCTCAGTGATATGAACACCAAGATACTGGAGGCTGCTCACTCTCATAACAGGGGTCCCTCCTATCTGAGGAGGGGTGTAGCTTCCTTGCTGCCTCCTGAAGTCCACAACCAGCTCCTCAAAGTTTGCACACTGTGAAATTCAAAACAGTTCTTCAACTGATAATAGGTACATCTATCTATCTATCTATCTATCTATCTATCTATCTATGCAGTCTGGAAATAGCAATTTCAAAAACGATCATAAAAAGTACAACCTTTTAACCTACACTTTACTTCCTGAACACTCTGTGTATTATTGGTCTCTAATGAAAAAAGACAAAACTGGGGAGAGAGAGAGAGAGAGAGAGAGCGAAATAGAGAGACAGAGAGAGAAAGAGAGAGAGAGAGAGAGAGAGAGAGAGAGAGAGAGAGCGAGGTAACCGGCACCTGCACATGGAGGACGTCTCTCTCTCCTTCCCGTTCACTCCTAATAGGATAATTGACAGAGATCCTAAATAGTCAATAACAGTGGACTCGGAGACCTGAGGAGGGTCGCCGGAAGCTCGGAGGAGAAACTTTGATGCGCTGCTCCGCAGCAAGTTGCAGCAGGACTCTTTGTGCCGGAGATGCTCTGCAGGACTCGGAGTCGATAACCACAATACTTTTCTGCCGCTTTTAAGCTCTCATTTATCAAAAAAAACACTTTTTCTTTTTTTACAGGTATGGGCTTCTTGAACTTAAATTTCTGCACTTAGAATGTCAATTCACAATATTCATACTTCTTCAACTAACTATGAACTACCAACAAAATGTGTTTCACAATGTTTCTTCAGAGGACTGAAATGGTGGATCGACCGGCATTATGCTTAGGTGGGTAAAACTTAAAAGTGATATTAATCATATTTACAGTACGAGTTAGATTTTTAAAATAGGACAATGTTCGTTATTAATTTCACTCTTTGATTTCATCAAACGAACTTGATGTAATGATATAGTCAATTTATAAATCGGAGAGAAACTGTTAAAAACAAATTGCTGTCCTAATATGTAATTCCCACGTTCTAACAAACAAACTTCTCCCTCGCAGTACAACGAGAGTAAAGTCGCATGTCCTGTAATGACCCCTCCATCAATATTTCAGCTGCGTCCTGCTGCTCGGAAAAAGGGTCTTAATTAAAGGATTTCCCCGTCACTGCAGATATGGATCAGAGGCCACTGTGTGCCGGCTGCCACCGGCTGATCACAGACAGATTCCTGCTCAGAGTCACCGACGGCCTCTGGCATGAAGCGTGTGTGCGCTGCGCGGCGTGCGGGGACGCGCTCAAGAACTCCTGCTTCCTGCGGGACCGCAAACTTTACTGCAAGCGGGACTATGCTGAGTGAGTGCTGATGTCCAAGTCTTCGTTGTTGTCCGGTTCCTCCCGATGTTACGGCTGAAATCCTGAAACGCTGAGGCGCACACACAGTATATTACTTATCAGCCCAGCTTCCGATTTGTATGCACATCTGATTATTTCTCAGAGATTTTAGTTAAGAAATGTGGTTTTTTTTTTATGAGCGACCAAAGTTATGTGACTATCATTTATTTCTCCCTTTTAGCCTGCGGTCATTGCATTTTAATTCAGTGGGTTTTAGTTTGGTAGGGAGTGACATATACAGTATATATGTTTTTAACTTTATTACAGTTTGTGTTGAAAATGTCTGTATTATGCAAAGAATATTCACATTTTAGCAGCACCCCATTTCTTTTTTAACATAGATTTCACTTTTGGCTTTGGCACATGCATATAGGTTGCAATTATACTACCAACATTATAGTCCATGTTAAAGATAGAACATTTACTAATGTAGCCTACTTTTAATTTTGTCATATTTTATTCATTTTATTTATATTTTTTGGCCCGGGGTCCAACAATTATTGTGTTATTAAGCCAATTTTCACAACAGATCCCTTATCCAGATCTGACCTTGACTAAGAATGTGTGTGTGTGTGTGTGCATAAGAGAGAAAAAGAGAGAGAGGGACAGAGAGACATAGAGACTTCTCTTTACAGTAACTTGTCTATTCCTACTTAGTTTTACATACTGTACATATACGGCACATTTTCTAGTTCATAAAAGCATTGCGTTATGTGTATGTTGCTATGTTTGTGTGTACACGGTGTAAGTTGACTTCCAGGGAAGTTGGCACAGTGCAGTAAGAGAACAAGGTGACTGGAGGAGGAAGGGGTGACGAGGGAGCTGGAATGCGAGAACACTATTGCGTAGTGTTCATCCATACAGACGCACACACACACACACACACACACATGCACACGCACAAAACAACACGGTCACACCTTCACACACACACACACACATACAGCACACGCAGGGGTAGTGCTCAACTGACACATTGTCAAAATGTGTTAACATTTAGAGGCCCATTGGCGTGGCAACTGCAAGCTGGGGACAACATATGGTCTCGCCAATGAGGCGGCCCCCCCAACAAAAAAACTCCCACCACCATCAAAAATTAGCTCGACTCCCTCCTACTCACCCACTGCCACTGCCTCATCCCCTCTTTCTTCCTCCAAAACATGCTCTCACCTAAACAAGAGCCAAGACAAAACCTGCACACTCAAATAAGCAGCGGCTCACATTATTTCTGAACAATTTAGTGATGGTCGTTCTGCCAAGCAGGCATGGAAACAAGTTACACACTGGTCCAAAATGCTCCCATCATGTTCCCAGTCAGCTAAATACTGCAGTGGTGTTGGAGGCCTGTGAGCGGAGTATTTGTTAGCGGGAACATTTAAAACATGCCATTTTTTTAGGATGACAGAGCACATTCAACAACATTTTAACTGGCATTTCATTAATGGATAAATGGAAATCAGAGTGGACACAATTCAGTGTCCTTATAATCAAATCACAGCACAGCGAAAAGAGCAAGGCTGAGAGGTAATTAGGAGAGTAGAGCCATATGTCAGAAGGTCTGGTGCATCCCTACAAGAGAGACGGTGAGGCTGGTGTGAACTTATTTTGGGGGACAGTCCGCTCCATGAGCCCTGGCGTTATGTGCCGTGGCATCTGGAAAGCTCTGCTCACAGCAGCCCCTGTGTCGAGCGATGGGACAACGCCCAGCCGACCGTGAGATATCTGACCTGACCAATTAGCAGGAGGCCTGGTGCCAGAGCTCTGCCTCTGAGGTCTCACGTCTCCACCTCCCTTCGCGCTCTGTCTGAGGTTATTGCACCCTATAACACATCAGCACCACTTTTGTCCAAGAAAGTGTGTCCGTGTTTCTCTCGCATTGCAAACTGTGTTCTACTCCCTCCCTTCTTTTGACCCAGGGCTAATGTGGAGCCAGCTCAAAAGTGACAATTATTCCATACAACTACAACATTTGTCTCTTACCACACACTGAATCTTCTGTCTGACTCTTGTTTTTCCATTTATCAACTCTAAGTTCAAGTATTTTGTATGTCAAGATTAATGTTTAGATTTATGGTAGGACATTTCAGGGGGTTGATGTAAAAATAAGACAAGGACATGGCAGCAAACGTAAACCAAATCTTTCCCACTATTCAGGATCAGATTTCATCAAATATGATTAAAACCATCAAATTAACATGATCAAGGCCAACAAAACTAAATTAAAAACAAAGTAAATCCTGGAATAAAAAAGAAGAAAAATGTGCATCCATCGAACTACAGAAATTGTTAAAACGCATCAGGACAACATCACATACAAATAAAACAGAAAAAAACTTAATACATGTGTGAAAGGGATTCACTCTGGCACATTGAGGTAGATTTGATGTTTTTTAGATTTGCAACCATTAATGGATACATGTCCTTTGTTATACTTGTATAGACAACAAGGCATTACTTTATCTGTGAAGTAATGCGTCATGTATTTTTCAGAAAATTGGACTGATTTTCAGCCTGTTTGACAATAATTTGATTACATATGTATCAATTACCGGACCGGTGTAACTTTAACAACAACGTTAAACTTGTGCAGTACAGCAGCAGAATGTAAAGATCTGGAAAAATATGATTTAGAGGATTAATAATTGAATCAATAATGTTCACATCATGATGCCCTGTGGCAGAATTTCTTGTAACTTTTATTTACTTCTTCATGAGTTCAAAACATCTGATCAACCCACAAACCAACTGACTGATAATTGTTTATGTCTGTAGCGGCATTTGCAAAAACTAATTCAAGCCATTGGCAATATTAATGGGATTGGTTAAAGTCATAATAATAACCACTGGAGCACTTTTAAATTTAGGAACTCATTAATGATTAGTTGATCTTGATGATTGGATGGATTTATTTTCTTTTGGCAATCCTTGATAATTTAATAAATGTATCTTAATATTTCTTGCATAATTCCATATTTATAAAATGGCACAGTATTTAGAAAAATAATCATGATAATTTAAGTCTCTACTTGTCAGATATATTGGTAATAAACATTCCTGACATTTTTGCATTGTCCATATAATTTATATGGTTTGTTTGTCTGACCTGTAGCAGTCACACAGGACACACAACACAGACTGTACTGTAATTTAATGAAGCAATATGCAAATTCCTGTCTGACAACGTGATGTTTAGGTTGGTCAGATTGTCAGTAGATATAGATTGGCTAAACGGTTCAGTGGTCAGGTGGACTGGACATCAGTTTGGTCGTCAGATCAGCGGTGTGACTGGCGGTGCACTCGACCCGCAGATCTGTATCAGATGCACGCTCTCTGTCTGTGTGCGTGTTCAGCAAAGGATCCAGGTTAACCTGATCCAGAAACAGGATCTGTCTCTCTGCATGTCCACTGGACCAGCAGTCTGTTTGCCTGACTACCAAAGGTCAACACTGAAGTCAGAGCAAGAACAATGAGAGGGGAGGGCTTTGCTCTGCGGAGTAAATGGTGTGTGTGTGTGTGTTTCTGCTAAACACTCATCTTATTATACAGTGCATCTACCTTGAGAGTGCCCGACCCTGGCCATGTCAGTGTGGAGGATTTTGCTGACTTTTTTTTCTGTAATGATCTTGTCACTAATTGCCATGTCTAAATCCAGCGTGACTGAGTGTTCCCACTCTCTTGGCAGGGTCTCTGGGCCAATCATGACAACGGAAACTCTGAAATATTAAACACCTTGAGCTGGTCCATAAGTATGGGAGGTACTCTTAACTTTGCATTAACAACGCTTAAGAATAAAGGGTATAATAAGATGAACTGAACAAGGCGTATAATGGAAAAGCAATTCTCGAAACATGAATGAGCTCAGAACATTAATGCCTCGAGTTTCTTCTTCACTGACATCTAGCATTAGCATCACATTGAGACACTTAATCAAGTACTTTGCTGCATCATAGAAACATTCCGGGTATCTCCTCCGCCACACTTCCTTTGAAAATGTTTTGTTGATGCATCTTGCGTTGCCACAGGAATGCAAATACCGCAGACGGTATGTTGGCCATATTAAAGCGCATACCACTGAGGCCGTCCGTGGAACAGACAACTAGGATGGGTCAAGCAGTCCGACTGACCCTCCTGAGCTGCTGGGAATGGGCTTTCCGTTTCCTTAGCGACCCCACAGCAACAGTGAGAGGTCCCAGCAATGTTTGGCTTTAGGATGTTGCAGGTCCAGAACTTTTGACAGGGATGTCTCAACCTGGGTGTTTGTGAGTTTTTGTTGAGTTTGTAAATATTGTGCTAAATGTCCATTTGACATATATTCAAAAGGAACTCAAATGGCGTATTTGTTTAACTTGAAAGTTAATGTGAAATATTTATTAGGTGTGGGTCTGCAAAAAGTGCCACACCATGTATGGTGTGTAATGTCTGTGTCTGGATAGTGCGACTGCTTTGAAAGAGCCTATGACACAGCGTCTTTTCACTGAAACCTAAATGAACAATTAAATCATTGATTAAAAATAAAGTTTAATCAAGTTTCTTTGTAATGAACGGATATGAGGACTGTGGTTCATACAAGATAAATGCTAAGGGCCAGTATTACTGTGTTATTTAAGGTTTTTTTCTATTTGCCCATAGAGTAGGTGCATTGATCTATATTAAAGAAAGAAAGTTAAATGTTTTATTTTACACTAACCTCTAATGTTTTTTCTCAGATTAAAATAGGGAAATACAGTATGTAGGCTCTCATTGAAGGCCTCATGAAGTACTTTTATGTGAAAACAAAAACATGGAGAAAAAGCTGTCACTTTCTCATGCCTCTGGGCTGACTGGTCTGGTGACCCGATCAGGTCTGGAGACAAACACCAGCTCCAGAATGATGACGCATCATCCTGCGTGACAGACCCAAAATGCCGTGGTGTCAGCCAGCGGACAATGGTCCTACTGCTTGGGGGCTGTCTCTGCCTTTGTCCCGTTCTGGTTAAGCAGACTTAGGGATAATTCCGCGGATAATTCATGGGACCGGCGGCTCAGCCTCTCCCACCGGGAGATCTGATTCCCCCCCTCTGCCTGGAGCCATGGCCTGCCGAGAGCTTTTCTCCTGCCTCCCCAGGAGCACAGCCTCGGACACGGCAGCCGGAGCCACGGCAACAGTCTCTGAGGCTAAGCCCACCAGTCCTGGTTGCCAGGCGCCAAGATGCACACCCGCCACGCTAAGGGTATGTGTCTGAGTGGTCGGGGCAGGAGGAGGAGGAGAGGGGAGAAGTCAGGTTGGCAGTTGTTTTGAGTGACAGCTCGACTCAGCAACATTCCCCAAGTCAACAAAGTATTTTTTTTTCTCATGGAGTCCCTTCTCACTGAGGTGTGAGGGGTCCTCAAGTGTCTCAGCTTATAGGCCAACTCAAGCTCTACTTGAGTTGGCCTAACAAAAGCATTGCTCTCTGTTATTTACCGAGCTCTCACAATTTCTCTCTATTTCCTCCCTTGTTACACCCCCACCCTCCTATCCGTCTCTCCAGTCTGTTTGCAGCGCGTTGTGGCGGCTGCGCGGAGGCCATCTCTCCCGAGGAGCTGGTGATGCGCGCAGGGGCCGCTGTGTTCCACCTGCGCTGCTTCACCTGCAGCGTGTGTTCCTGCCGCCTGCAGACTGGAGACCGCTGCGTCCTTAGGGAGGGACAGCTACTGTGTGCCAGAGAGGACTACCACCAGCGTCTGGCCAGCCCGAGCTCTTCCGACACAGGTACAGGCTGTGTACAGCATGTCTGTGCATTTTCCTTCTTTTATCCATCTCTCACCATCTGTCTTCTTTATGCAAATTCTTTGTAGGTGAATAAGCATTTGCTTTTCAATCCTTTTGCCCCCTAGGTAAAAGTGATGATGAAGAAGAAGAGGAGGAGGAATCTGGGAGGGTTAAAGGCCAACGAGCTAGATCAGAAGACCCGGACAGCAAACGTCCCAAAAGGCCACGCACCATTCTGACCACTCAACAAAGACGGACCTTTAAAGTTTCCTTTGAGGTTTCATCCAAGCCTTGTCGAAAGGTAGAGTGTTTATTATGTCTCTCTGAATAAAAGAAAATTATAGTTGTTTTCAGTCAACATTTTTTCCACTAATTCCTCCTACAAATATTTAAATTTGATTTTGATGAGGATATAACATAGATTAGCCTTCAAAACTTAACAGAAAGCATAGTTTTTTAACAAAATAAAATTTGTGTTAATGATGAGATCCTGGATACCCTTCTACCTCAGAATTTGCCCAGAAACCCACTGTATCATGTGCTGTTGTCATGCTTTTAAGAAAGAACAAAGAAATAACTCCCAGAAGTGTGGCAGGATTTCAGCTGTCTACTGTATATAATAGTGCTGTAATGCTACTGGGCAGATGGGTACACAAAGTGGACTTGACTTTAAAAATATAACCTTCAGGTGACCTCCTCTCTTTTTCTATGTTCCTATTTTTTACCCTCCCTTTCTTACTTTCTCCCTCCCCCTGAATCTTGATCCAAGGTAAGGGAGACCTTGGCAGCAGAGACTGGTCTGAGCGTCCGGGTTGTGCAGGTCTGGTTCCAGAACCAAAGAGCCAAAGTAATACAAAGTACACACACACACACACACACACACACACACACACACAAAAACACACACCACACACACACAGTCATATGCGTTACTAATAAAAGGACTCTTTCTGCACCATGTTTGTATGCCAGAGTGGAAATCAGCCTGGTTATCTCTTCATACAGGAAACTGATGACATCTCATTGCGAGATCACTGTAGATTAAACCCCATATTTCCTCACAAAGTGGGCTCATGTATGGTTTCCCTCCTCCACTGAAAGATGTCCTTTACCTCACTGTTAATACTTTGCAATTGAGCGAACACACTGTGTGGTGGAGGTTCTGTGGACTGAGAAATGTGTTTCACATTAGTGCTTGTATGTGAGCTTTATGTCTGCTGGTGCATATTTGTAGATGAAGAAACTGGCCAGGAGGCAGCAGCAGGAGCAGCAGAAGCAGACTCAGGAGCAGCATGAGCACCCATCACATCACACAGGTATTATACGCTTGGAAAATGTTTTAATAAGTTCTTTTATTTCTCCCATTTGATATGATATCTTAAAGGTAACGTTAGCTGTACCTCTTCCTTCTCAGTGATGAGAAACTCATTTTCTAAGAAAGAAAATATCACATGATCAAAGATATTTTGTAGGAGTACAAGCAGTTTTTTCAAGAATCGTTTAGCAGACAGAACTGAGTAATAGTACAAAGGCAGGAGAGTCAGTTTAGGCTGATTGCCAATCAGAACTATGTGTGACTTTAAAATATTTCTGACAGAAATCTGTTAATAGAAAGCAACACAGGGTACAAAAGCTTAATAAAAGACATTACTGTAACAGACAGCAGTGAACGCACTCTCCTGTGTGTCTCCTGTGCACCACAGCGCCCTCCCGTGGCGGTTTAACCTCTGAGCTGGAGTGCCTGGGGTCCTCCTATACCCACATCCAGCAGCAGCAGCAGCAGATGGGACTCACCACATTGGAGCAGCAGGACTATGACATGGACCCCTTCAGACAGGGCCTGACCCCACCTCAGATGCCAGGGGATCACATGCACCCCTACGGTAAAGACCTAAGTGCTGTCAAACCCTTTTGGAGAATTACATGTTTAAAGCAATGCTCTACAAAGCTTCTGTGATTAATGTGATTAAAACTAACAAAACATATTTTAAAATTACTTTGACAAATTATTTATTGGCATTATTTGAATATAATATTATAAATCAGAACATTAGTCAGGGGTGTATTTTTATAAACACATTGGCTTCAGCATTGTAGCAATGTTACCTGGGGCACTGCTCTTTGCCCTTGTGCTGCAGAATAACTCACATTTCCTTTTCAGTATGGGACCAACTGAAAGGTTTAAATGCAAAAACATTACTAATTTTTAGGGCAAAATGTTACCTGATGTTTAAAATGTAGCTAATATAGAACACAAAGTCAGCAAACTTGCTTAAAATGTACAATTCAATTTGTGGAGAAGCTCCACTTTCCAATAAACTCTCAAGCAAGTTTCTGTCCGGCTGTCCAGGTAATGATATACCTGGAGGGTGGGTGGAGAACATAATGGAAAATGACAGCAAAGTTACATCTTACAATAGAATTACAATAGAACATCACCAACAATGACCCGAATCAACACCTCTCTAGCACGGTTACAAAAATAATAGAACATTATATTTTCATTACAAACGTAGTGTTTATTGCAGGGCTCTTCTATGGGATTTGTTAATGTTGTCAGATGATCTTTGTTTCAGAGATGCACATTTTGCACTCACCAGTAGGTGGCAGAAAATGATGCCTTGACATGGCAGAAAATGACATGTGCCTTTAAACCAACCAATGACCAGATTACAGCTTTACTATCCAGTGATCACTGGTGTTGCGTCTTTTTCAGGTTTTAAGGGTCTGTATGGTGACCTGGACAGAGACCCCCTGTGTCATGTGGCTGACAGTGACTGTCTGGCCCTGGGTGACTCCTCTCTGCTCACCCCTATTGACCGCCTCTACTCCATGCAGGACTCTTACTTCACCTCCTGAGGGTGGTGATCGAACTCAGTGAGAAGCGGCGTGTCTCACTCACTCTGCATCGCACTCTGGTCTTATCATTTCTCTGTTTGTACCGTGCACAAGGTAGTTGAAGAAGTGGTTGCAGAATCACAGCCAAGGGGACGTGGGTACACTGTGAAACCATGCAATATGCCATGTATACATGATTACATTACTGCCTCTTACGCTTTACATTCCCACTGTACAACACAGGCTCCTGTGTATGCATGATACTGTCGGACCTCCCTCACTATGTTTGAATGTTAGATTATGAGATTTTTCTGTATCTACTAATGTAAATAGCTATTTGGGTGTGTATTTGTATTTATTCTCACAATGTGTATATGCTGTTCATCTTGAATGAATCAACAATGATCAATAAATAATAGTTATAATACAGTGAATATTCAGTTCAAACTGTGTGGCATAGTGAGTATGAAGCACAGGCAGATTTATTATGAAGGTGGGGTATTAATAACGAGGGTTAGAGCTGGGTCAGTCCATCCTCGGTACTTATCAGTCCAATCTAGGTGACAGGTCACCGAGGCATCTTCTCCTAGCTGTTGGGTGGATCATCAGATTGTAAAATGCTGGGCTATGACAGCTGTATGGGTCAGTGGCAGGTAAGCATCACATCCTCGCCGCCATTATCAACGCTCACATTGTGCTCCTCACAGTCAAAAGCCCTCGCTGCATTTTTCTGCCTTTTCCTTCCTCCAGTCATAGAGGAGGAGGGGGGGGGACCACCCAGGCACTGTGCCCAGCTGGAATGCACCAATCCTGGGGAAGGAGGTTGAGAAAACCCAGGGAGGGGGCTCCAGACAACGGAGGGGCTGAAAGCTGTGTCAGGGGAGAATGCCCAGGGTGACACAGAGATATGAAGCCCACTGTATGGAGTGCCTCCTTGCCCCAGCCATGAACCTTCTCCTGGACCCATCTCATATTTCCCACTATGAAATCAGACCTTGCAGAGCAGAGAGCGCAAGTCAATGGTCAGGAACAATCTAACTGTCTGTCACCGTGTCATGCTACTGCCAACCAGAGCTAAAGAAGTGTACAGCATAGTATACTGAGTGTGTGTTTCTTCGAGTCTGCCTTTGTATCAGTGTCTGTATCTGCTCAAAGTGTCTGCTGGCATGTGCATGTGTGCATGCTCATGTGTTAGGAGGAACAACACTCTTTGTTCTAGGGACTAAAGTATCATAATGTATTTCCTTGTATCTTTAGAGGTAGATGAAGGGAGAAAAGCCAGACTTAAATATCAGGGAAGGAAGCCAAGGTGGTCACCTGCAGGGCCTGTTCCCTTCTTGTACTCAAGCCTCTGTGCAGTTGGCACACATATATGGTTGCCAGCAGCAGTGGGTGGGATGAGAAAAATAATCAAACCGTGATCATACGCTCACAGCGGGTACCAATAACCTCATTATTATTCTGATGGTAGCCAAACAGTTTCCTGTCAACAGTTCGGTTATTTATTGCACCCTTCATGCCAACCACAGGCCGCAAACCCTCTGTCTTTTAACCGCTATAATTGGCTTCATGCTGTTGCAGCACCGAGACAGATGCACACGCTTTGCTTGAAGATACTCAATTGGCCAGTTGCAGCACATATTTAAAGTGTGTTGCAGTAGGAGATGCGGAATTGGCACAGATACACAGAGATGATTCTATACAGCTGATACAGCCATTCAATAAAAATGTCATACCTAATTCAGACAATGGATTTACACTTAAATCGGTGAGTACAAAATGTATATCATCCCTAATAGGAAACATTTTTTGAACACCATTTGAGTCTCAGCTCAGGGCATTAAAATAAATATACTGTAGTTGCTCTGGGGGTAGTGCATTGCCCCTTAGTTTGGGATCAGTGCCCAAGGTGACACACTGAGCTGAGACTGATAATAGATCACCTCCTTACCACTCAGTGATGGGAGCTTTCTGGCCACTAAATGTGCCAAACTGACACTTTGTGGCAGTTTGGCAAGAGGTTGTCTGCCAGTTACCCAATTGACCCCACAGTATTAGTTCCTATGGGGAAGGTCAAAAGTGGGTAAACCGGGCAGCCAGGGAGGGCACCAGAATGACAGGGTCACACCGCACTCTATGTCAACACTGATCACATTCTTAATTTGTGGTATTTGTTGAGTCAGCTAAAAATAAAACAAAAGAGCACCATTCAAGAATTATTGATAGTTTATTGACAATTAAGCAATATACAAGCAGGACACAAACTTTACTTTATGTGTACCATGTATGATTATCATGATTTGGGGTCTAAAACAGTGAGAGTTTTCATACAATATGTGCATGATTATCAACTTTTATGGATTAAATTAAGGGGAATCACAATTAATGTGAAGCTCTATTCCTACTGTAATGTTTTGATACCAGTATCATGCAATAACTATCAAGCCTCATATAATAACAGCAAGCATTAAGTTGCTGTATTTGAAATTATTTGCTGCCAAAATCAAGTCTCAAAAAAAAGAAAAAAAATTAAAATTCAAATGCTGGATTCTCTCGGTCTCCACATGCCAGCGGATCAGACATGATCATATTTCCTGCAAAGGTCAGAAATAAGGATCAAGGATACACTCTGAGTGCTATCAACATACTGTATGTGTATGTGTGAAACTGTACAGCATCATAGGTCTCACCTCTTTTCTTAAATCGCCTCATGATCAACAAACCCAATCCTATCAGGACAAGTGGCACAACAACAGAGGCTGCTCCTACACCTGTATACAACAGCATGGCAGTCCCCACTGGCATACCTTTCACTGGAACACATAAAGATCACAATAAATACACGTTTTTAACTTTCTTTGCTTTATCCTCACTGCATGTTTCTCAAACAGCAGATCATACATCAGTACTTCAAGCTTTGTTGCAGACAGTCATGGTTCCCAGATGATGTATTCTAATCACTATGGAGATTCTCCTCTAGTGCCACCATGAGTTTGATATTTGTGGTCAAAAGTCAAATATGGATTGCATATCTATAATGACATTTGCTACACACACTCACATCCTCCCCAGGATGAATTCTAATCACTTCAGTGTTCCCTTCACTTTACCTCTAATCCCAACATCAGGTCAAATTTTCAATATGTCCAATACTTTGGTTTATGACCAAATACTAACTAAAAACATTATACCAGCTTAATATCAGCATGTTAGCATTGCCATTGTAAGAATGGTAGCATGCCCACAAATATCAATTTACCTTTGCATTCAGGCAGGTTGTCACTCCAAACCCCAGTGGAGGAGCACAACAGCACCTCTGTGCCATTCAGGGAGAATCCCACTTTACAGGTGAAAAGACACTTAGAGCCAAAGCTGAAGTTCCCCAGAGGATGAGAGCAGTTCACAGACAGGGGCAAAGATAAGGCAGGAATGGCCTTACACTGCATCGCTGAGATGTGGAAAGGATTGAAATTGTAATTATTTACATTGCATTTACTGTTTGTATACCAAAACATCAAGACAAATCTATTACTATGATAAGTTGAAGGCATTGCTGGGCTCTCACGCTGGCAGGTGGGTAGATCCTGACTCCAGTAGCCTGAGTTGCTGCATGTCATACTTGATGGTCCTTTCAGCCAGAAACCATCATTACATTTAAAGTCACAGTTGGAGCCATAGCTGAAAGGAGAGTATGGATGGCTACAGTTCATCCTCCCATGTTGTGGTGACTTTGCCACTAGGGGGCATGGCTGTGCTGTAGATAACATTGAACAAAAGATATGACCATCAGCTTCAGACCAAATAATTTTCTGAAGCAAAGTGGCATAAAGGGATTGTCCTTCAAGATCCAATCAGTGATTCAAGACATGTATCAAGTGCGGCTGTTTGATAGTATGATTTATTACCTAGACAATGGGGTATTTCTCTGCTCCACATGCCCAGAGAGGTGCACTCTGTGTCAGCCGTCCCATTCAAGACAAAACCCTCCTCACACGTTGATGTGCACTGAGAACCAAAACTGAACTCCTCATGGGGATCAGAGCAGAATAAGGAGCCATGAGAGGATGAGTTCAGAGTGGGACATCCCTTAGCTGGAAGTTAAACAGAGGCAGAGAAGGACAGAGCTGTTTAAAAGCTTTACTTGGTAAAGAGGTAAAGACATATCATCTAAACCATGATAATAAGAGTTCTTCTGTGTATTATGATCAACAGATTAAGATACAGAGATTATTTTTACCCAAGCAACGTGGGATATCCGCGCTCCACTTGCCCAGAGAAGTGCACTGTGTGTCAGCCGTCCCATTCATGACAAAGCCTTCCTTACAGGTTGATGTGCACCGAGAGCCAAAGCTGAACTCTCTATGGGGATCGGAGCAGAGTAAGGAGGCATGGGCGGATGAGTTCAGAGTGGGACATCTTTTAGCTAGAAAGGGAACAGAGAGAGGGAGAGACCAACATGAATTTTAGACCATTTTGCAGTAAAAGGATACCAGAAAGTAGTTACCACAACAGATCATGATACAGACATTTTATTTATTTATTTTACCCAAGCATCGTGGTACGTCTGCACTCCACATGCCCAGGGAGTTGCACTCACTGCTGGCTGTCCCATTCAGGACAAAGCCCTCCTCACAGGTTGATGTGCACCGAGAACCGAAACTGAAGGAGTCATTTGGGTCGAAACAGGATAGGGAGCCATCAGGTGGAGGATTTATTGGATTACACCTCTTAGCTTGAAGAAATACAGAGACCAGGAAGAGGCCAATTACATACACACTTTCTTAAAAGTGAAAGAGCAATGAGAACATGCCGTGTGGTATTTATTCTGTGCATACTTATTTATAAATCAGCACTTAGTGATCTGTGGTCATACCCTGACAAGCAGGAAGTGCATGACTCCAGTTGCCCTGTGAAGAACATTTTGTCATGTTTGTGCCAATCAGGTCAAATCCTTCTTCACATTGCACTGTGCATATTGAGCCATAGCTGTATACTCCTAGAGGGTCCTGGCATTGCATGGAGGCATGGGGTGGAGCCTTTAGACTGTTGCACTGTACCACTGGAGAAGAAGACACACTATTACTCATCAGAGGAGTGTACAATTTTGTCTGTTTTCATGAAGCCTGTGTTGCTTTAAGGGAGCCCTGACAGAATTTCTCCAACCCACCTGTGCATGTAGGTGTAGGTTTGCTCCATTGTCCAGAGGCCTGACAGGTGAGTGAGTTGTCTCCGGTCAGGTAGTAGCCTTCCTGGCAGGTGAAGTTGCACCGTGAGCCGAAGGAGAAAGGCTCCCGAGTGTCCACACATTCCATGTTGCCCATAACAGGAAAGGGAATGGGAGGGCACTTTTTCACTGTGGTGGCATAGTAGATATCAATCACACATAGACCACTCAGTGGAAATCAATGTTATTATATCTCCACTTTTATAAACAAAGCAAGGGTTGTGAATGACCACGCTGACATAATTTATAGTCACGGGGAACTACAACTGCCTTCACACATTCAATTACAATGTTGTTTTTCCAATGCAGACATAAATGAGTGTGAAGCAGAGTGATAACAGGTGTGACCGAAGTCTGATCTGATATACTGTCGGGAAAGGATGTGACTACACATCACAGCCAGCTAAGTATTAGTAAAAAGTGGCCTTCAATCTATTACCAGGGGTCAAGAATTACAAAAAAAGGAAGTAAAGGAAACAAGAAATCATATAGTTTACATGATATGGCCTAATTTTACACTCAAAGGTAATGACTATTACTTTACATGTGCATGCTGGGACATTGGCTGTCCACCGGCCGGTGTGGTCACAACGTATCTGGTCCTGTCCACTGGGCTCATAGCCTTCATCACATCTGACCTCACAGGTGGAGTTGTAGCTGTAAGGTGCAATGGGATGGCTACAGTTCATACTACCTGCACTGATGTTGGTGTGGCTCAGAACTGGACACTGTTGAACTAAGAAAAGCAGTTGGAAATATTTCCCTTGTAACTTTGACATCTGAAATAACTGTTGTTTTGACATTGCTGAAATCCAGTTGTCATACCTTGACACAGAGCAACATGGTGGTTCCAATGTCCACTGGCTTGGCACAGCAGTTGGGGCATGCCTACCAACTGAAAGCCAACTTCACAGTGGAAATGGCAGGAAGAGTTGAAACGATTGAACCCATAGGGATGGAAACAGTAGTGAGAACCTTGTTCTGGATCCAGCAAGGGTTTGCATGCGATTGCTGAAAAAAAGGAGACAGAAATATTTAACTTCTCATAAAAAAAGGTCATGGCTGGTTTAAATATATTATGTTAATGTTTGCCCACCCTCATCACAGCGTGACCCCAGGAAACCAGGATGGCACTGGCAAGTATAGTTCCCTATGGTCTCCACACAGTCTGCATGGGCACCGCAGGAATCCTGTGTACAAGAGGCTACATACATACAGAGAGAGATCACACATGCTGTGATAAGTCTACGGGACTCAATAAATGTGTTCATCCAAGAAAATAAAGAGTGTTTTACCAGTGTAGCAGGCAGTTCCCTTCTTCTTGCGACAGTTCTCATTGTTCCACTTGGCAGTGTCTGTTTCCCTCTTAATGTAAATCTCCACACAGTCCTGACCCGGTATGTTATCTGGCTCCTCTGGTGCCCAATTCTGAGCCTCTTCGGGCACCTTCTTATCAGTTTGAGCCCAGGTCCACCCTCCACTCATCTTGTGAATGCCTATCCAGTAATATTTTGGGTGAAACGGTAGCAGAATGTTGAGAAAGGCATTCTCCTCCTGGTTCTGGATGGCCACCATGTCTGTGAAGTGCTGCTGGCACCACAGGCGGGCATCAAACCATTTACGGTTTGGACTGATGCTGTAGTTGTAGGTCCATGCCTGTGCTCCTCCTCTGCTGCTCAGATCTAAGATTAGATATATGGACGATGAGACAAAATTGAACTGGTGAAGCAAGAACAGAAAGATGTTAGTGCCTATAAGATGTGAGAAGCAGACCTACCTTGGGCAAGTACAAGCAATGCTGCTATCAGTACCCTGTGATGCAGACTTTGTCTAGTATCAACTGATTCTTGAAACATCTGAAATAAAAAGAATTTTTCTCATACTTGCATATGAGTGTGAAATGTACAGTATGTATTCATGCATGTAAGACTTGCACTGGTCTTACCATTCGATCTTTCTTCAGTCACCAATTCTTGTTGTTGCATTTACTCCACTTTGCTGAGGGTCGATGGCAAAACGTAGTAATTATCCTTCAGGGAATGAGTCAATAACCAATTTTGTAATATCACTTTTGCCGTAACTTCCTTTCAGGAAGGGCTCCACTCTACCACCCATAACACCCTGAGAACACACACACACACTCATGCATACACACATGCAAACAATCACTGGTACCCATAAAAACATTTTAAAATTCATTTTATTTAATTAAATCTGTCTTTAACATTGATAAAACAGTAATGCAACTCCAATGTAATTGAATGTTTTGAGTTTGCATATGCATGACCTGATAAATCATCACATACACACTATATCCATGCAATATATCCAAATTAGGCTTTAATACACAGAATATTAGATAAAACACTTAGCTAACTGATTATCCTGACATACAGCCTGTGCATCTGGTGAATGCATCTACTAACAACATACTAAAATGAATACAAGTAACTGCATTTGGGTTATTATAGATCTATTTTAAGACATAAAAGAGGTTCCAGTTGTCCTTCACTCATTGGATGGACTTGTGGCTTCTTCAGGCTGCCTACAAAGGACAACAGACTGACATTAAAGGGAGACTTACTGAATGACTTACTGAACTGGATCACAGTTGCAGTAAAATATTTTTGCATTTCAAGTAACAGGAGCAATATACTTTTTAAACAGCAATAAACTGTAACATTTTAGTAAATTTGAAAAGATTTCAAATATTGAATGTGCACAGATGGGTGGAGCTGCTTTGGACAAGTAGATTTCAACACTGACCTTACTTGGGCAAGTTTCTTTCCTGTGAGAAATGAACGGGCACACGGGTCACTCTTGAGGTCTGTTGCAAAAACATTAGAATTGCAACACTATTTCTATGAAGTGTAATTGAGAAACACTGACTCTTTCTGTATTTCATACAGCAAAAACAGGTGCAGCAGACGGCAGAGATGGCTCCACACCCAACTACAGCCAACAGAGCTTGTTTATAGCCTGAGAAAATAAAACAGCCAGTCATTTTTATCCTGAGCCATAAAATACCTGACAGTGATATTTTTTTTTAAAACAAGTTACTACTACAACTTTTGCCCATTACGCTATCATATGATTCATTAGAAGCAGAATTACAAATTTTCTTTTATATATTTTAAGCTTTTACATAAAATTACTTGTGCATGCAGGTCTTGGGCCGCTCCAGACCCCAGTGACCCCGCAGGTAACAGCTGGTGAGCCTATCATCAGGAAGCCTGGGTAGCATTTAAAGCGACAGGTTGAGTTGAATGTTTGGTTTGCTCCCAAGCAGCTAAAGTGTCCGTTATCAGGCTGAGACAGAGGGGGGCATTCCACAGCTAGGGGCACAAACAGGTTAAAGGTCACCAGGGATACAGTTATGTAAGGACTTGCACTAGCTTCCCATTGTGAAAATATAATATATAGAGCACATAAATGCTGATGCAAGTATTTTGAGCAGTATTTTGAATGTGATCCTCAGCCTGGCCTCAGGAACAGAGGAAACAGATTGTAATGAGCATGTTAAACGTCTGTCAAAAAATAAATGGGATGTTGCGAACAAGCGCAGTGTGAAGTCAGTGAACTATGCTGAGGATGTTCTATGGAAGGAGATAACGACAAGTCCACACATCAGAACGTGAGTTTGTAATAAGAAAAATATACTACAGTCTGTGACACAGAGCCACACCTGCCCTTGCCGACCACTGCAGAGCTCAGGTAGCCTAGGTCTCCACAAACTCAGACAAATTGTCTGGCAAATAGGCCTCTAAGGGGATATTAGCATGTTTACAGCAAAATATCTCTTAAGCCTGCAATAATATCAATAGAAATATCTCTCTTTTTAGTGTTAAATGCTCCACTATGCTCATCAATAGCTGATAACGTTGTTTGCTGTTTAGCGCTGAGCGGTAGTCAGCGTTTGTTTTGTTTTAGCTTTTTCACTAAAGTTTCACTGAGTCAAACATTACTAAGAACTTTGAGTGTAAAATCACCTTTATCATTATATCATTGTTGAAAATTGTTTTAAGATAGACTTAAATGTGTGACTATCCTCTAAATATACATTATCTACTTTAATAATTGGTGATTTCATTTCGGAGAGCTCTCCCCTCACCGGTTTGGCACCTGTCTCCCTCAAAGCCAGGTTCACAGAGGCAGGTTATGTTGTCTATGGTCTCCTGGCATCTTCCTCTGCCACATGATGTTGCATTACATTGGGCTGTTAAGAAAAAGTGCAATCCTGAAACAACCGCCAACATTTTTGAAAGTGTAACACTTGTCACACACCATCATCTTTACATACCTTTATAACAGACCGTGTATTTTTGATTGCTGCATTTCTCATCATTCCACTTTCCTCGGTTTACTCCATTGTTCACATAGATCTCCACGCAAAACTCTGTGATGTGGTTGTTGTTGGGCTCGTTTGCTGCCCATGACTGCTCACCAATCCACGTGCTGTTATTCCCAATCCAGGTCCAAGTTTCATTCATGTGGTTTTTACTGATTCCAATCCAATAATATGGACTACTATTTCTGTTTGGCAGCCTTGAGACCAGATAGTCATTCTCTTTCTGATTTTGGATGACCACCATGTCTGTGTAATTGGTCTGGCAAAACTCTCGGGCCTGGGTCCAGTTCATGGTCGTGTTTGAGTAATGATATGTCCAGCACAAAGTACACTCAGCCAAGGAACTACCTGATATTAGCAAAATGAGAGGACAACTTTGATGTGATTATTCATCATGCACAATGTTATATCTCGCATCAGGAGATACCACCAACTGTACATCTTGCCTTAGTGTTAAAACTAATACTCACCAAGTAGGAGGATTAATGTCCACTTCATTTTCAATGTGTGACCTACCTGTTGTCTGTCCAAAGAAAGAATTAATCTGAAGCCAAAATATTGATGAATATCATTATGAAAAATAACTGAAGAACTTTCTTACTTACCCAGAATTGGTATTTTAATATATAAAAACAATATATTTCCTGATGTGTTTGAAATATGCTTTCTACTTAAGTCAAACTTGTATCAAACATAAAACATTATACCACAGCGGTACAGAAAGTGAACGTTAGTTTGCTGCAAGCAAGGACCCTGTCATGCTTTTATATTTCTCTTGGTCTGTTCAGTCCAGCCTTATCATACAAAACCTGGATGTTTACTGTACAAAGTATAATGCATGTGATGAATGATTGGCTAAATGAATGACTAATGACTTGTTATACTTGAATAGACCTTTTGGGAAATGTCACTTGTTCCTGGTAAAGGTGGGATTGGGGGCAGTTTTTTCAGCCATGCATGAAAATAAAATCAGTTAAAAAGGGAATACAAACAATAAAAACACATCTCAAATTACCATTGAATCTTGGAGCCAACTAAAAGAAATACTTGATCAATTTAAAAAGGGATAATTTAGCAATTAATTGCACGTTTCCTGGTTACATTTGTGACATGTGTAAGGTGATGTATCCCTTTACGACCTTCATTTCGAGAACAAATTAGCATTCTGAAATAATCTTTACTTTTGAAATACTGACTCTTGCAAGATTTGTCCAAAATGGGTGGCCATGGGAGCACCATGGAATGAAGCTTTTCCCTTGTTACTAAAATAAGTCTTCCCTATCCTAGTTTACACACTGTTACTCTGCATCCTTATATATATATTAATATATGTAACCAAATGTTGTGAATTCAAGTTTATAACAGCAACAAATTAGTGTCCAGGATGTGGCCTTCAGTCTGCTGAAAAATCAGACCTATTTCTGGTTTCGCTGATGTGCTGACTTAAAGACAATGGTGATGATCTGCAAAACAGATTACCCCAGCAGTTTCACCCTTCCTCCTTTGCATTCCTCTCACTGTTTTTCAACTATTCATCTGTGTCCTGACTATTGTAATGGAGGTCACTTAAACAGATAAGAGGTCTGTATTGTATTTAGAAAAAGCTTCTTCTTGGACCGCTGAAAAAAGACAACATCTTCTGCAATGCCAGCATAAATGTCCCTGCTCAAAGCGTGGGAATAGGTTGGTTTTACGTGTTGATGCCTCAACCTTTTTATTCGTGTATCAGAGTAGCATCATGGCTGACAATATTTTATTTTTTTTAACTGACAGTATATATTTGTCATGATACTGGAAGATGCATCAAAATGACCAAAAACAAATAATGGTTTGAAGTTTTATTATGAAAAAACAAAATCAGCATTTCTTTAAACATACAGAAATATCAATTAACATTTCAGATGAAATGAGCATCTGTTAAATAAATATAACATAAATACTGACATCAATATAGCGAAATTATTCACAGTTCGGCAATGACATTGCAGTCCACCCACAAAGATATGTAAGATATACAATAACATGAATAGCGCCACCTTCCAGCATGTCCATAAATGCTGTTGAACAATGTGTTCAATATCTAACTCCCCTTGGGAGGAAATAAATGTCTGTTACACAAAAAATAATGAAATCCAGTCATTAAATTCAATGAAACATGAAAGAAAACTATAAAATGCCACGGTCTGAGGAAAACATTTCCTTTCACCATTGATAGCTCTGACATATTGGGTTTAGGGTATATCTCTGTTAATGAGTTATATACTATAATATGTAAAGAATGAATAATGTAAATTATTAATTTTGTTCACATTACAATGACTGGTAATTCACATGCAGTTATGTTAAAGACATATACAGTTGTCCTTAGTTGTCCACAGTATGACTGTTTTCTATATGAGGCTGTCAATGCTGGTTTTGTAAACCTGTGGAGGGGCCTCTATGTCAGAGGTGCTGCAAGAAAAGACAAAAAGAAGAAGATGAGCACTGCGATTCAACAGCTTTTCAATTAAGAAAGATTTATGATTTAAGAGAGATGGATTACCTGCTCAGTTCAAACTTGGTGGCTTTCTGCTTCAGTCGTTTCAGGATCCACATAGCCAGAGACAGACCAGATAACAGAGTACCCCCTGTTGCCACACCAGAAACAATGGCAGTAATCTTAGCTGGGGGTGCTGTGGAAACATAATCAACTGTGAATTATTTGAACTTTTAAACTCAAACATTTTAAACAAATCTTGTAATGTGTTTAGATTTCTTCTAACATTATATCCCTTTCTTTGTTTGGTTTACCTTCGCAGGTGGGCTTCTCTCCCGTCCAATTGCCATGACGATCACAGGTCAGCAGGCCACGCCCATCTAATGAGTAATCTTGACTGCATGTGAAGGAGCACTGTGAGTTGTACACTGGCTCGCTGTTTGAGCAGTTGATATGACCGTTTTCAGGAGACACAAGCAACGGACATCTCACTGCTGTGGGAAAAGACAGCAAGAATTTAGATGTTAACAAGCACATATTGATAAAGGATTCTAACACCATCACTGCCTTAAAACCTTTGAGCATGCAAATAAAGTTGGTATTACAAATAGTGCAGGCAAAATGGTTACATGTGTATACCTGTGCAGGTCGGTGATGTGGACGTCCAATGGCCCTGATGTGCACACCTCGTGCTGAGTGCACCTTCCAGCTCATGACCTTCATCACAGCTAAAAGTGCAGACCATACCAAGTGGATAGGGTGTCTCGGTAGAAGCAGTTGAAGACAGAGAAGGACTGCAGCCAATCTGGGCATTTGTTGGAACCTCGGGAGCAGGACATCCTATTGCTAAAAGGACAAAAAAAAAGATGATGAGATGTCATGACAAAGCACAAAAACAGTTAAATATAACTGTGAAAGAGCTATGTAGTAAGCAAATAGTGTTCAATATGCTTCCATACCTTTGCAGGTAGGTATAGCTTCACTCCACTGTCCGTCCTCAGAACAGCGAATGGCGTGTGCACCCTGCAGTTCAAAGCCTGCTTTACAGCTGAAGCTGCAGTTGGCGTCTGGTCGCAGTTCAGACAAATGTTGGCTGCACTGTGTGATCAGGTGAGCTTCTCCCTCTGGATTCTGGCAAGTGGTGGCTAACATGGGAAAGTAAGGTGTAAAACATTTTACATGTTTGTCACAAAAGGCACAATACAAGAAAGCTCCTCTGATTGTACAGAAGGTGGTTGGATTAAACTTAAAGTGCGCCCTCACCTTCACAGCGTGGCATGCTCTCACTCCACTCAGCTGCTGAGGTGCAGGTCACACTGCTCGGTCCCACCAGGTGATAGCCGGGCGCACAGCTGAAGTTGCAAGTGTTTTTGTAGCTGAACCTCACATCTGCATTGTCTTCACAGCTGACAGCGACATTCTCTAGCTCCTGGAGAGCAGGGCACTGGACAGCTGCAAAAAGAGAGGGAGGAACAGAAGAGGTCAACAGAAGCCTTTTTAAAAATCCTACAGCGTTTCCCTCATAATAACAGACTAACATACTAAATAGCAGTAATATAATGGATACTATAAAATTCTGCGAGGTAAAAGTATAAAAATGTGGGCGTACCAGCACAAACTGGCTGTGAGGAATTCCAAAATCCTGATGCCTCACATTGCAGAGTGTTGGATGGGGAACCAGCCAGAACATAGCCTTCATCACAGGTGAACACACAGGTGGACTGGTAGCTGGAGGGGCCCAGAGGATCGGTGCACTTCATAGATCCTCGTGCTGGACGAGACAACTCCTGACACTGGACCACTGTGGATGACAGGACCATCATAAACACATTACAGCAGGCTCCATCATTGTGATAATAAAATTTAGTTGCTCTGAATGTGAACACTTGATGTCAATATCACATCATTTCATTTTTTGCTGCTTTGCAGTTCACCTCAACTCACATTCACATGTAGGAGGCAGCTCTGACCACGTTTGCGAGGAAGTGCATGTCAGGGGTCTTGGCGTACTCGGCTGGTATCCTTCCTCGCAGGAATACCGGCACAAGGAGTCGTAGGAGAAGTCTCCATACTTATGAGTGCAATTCACACTTCCTTTATATGGGGTGGTCACCTCCTCTTTGTTACACTTAACAACTGCCAGCAAAGAAAGCAAGACACAATTTAGATATCAGGTCATGGCCGTACGTGACAAAGTCATGTAAAGTTAAAACAAGTACGACAGCAGCAGTTTTCTCACCTTGATCACACTTCTCTCCGTAAAAGCCATCAAAGCAAGAACACTCATGGCTGTTGATGGTTTCTACACAGTCTCCATAGCTGCATGAGTCTTTCTTACAGGCAGCTGGGGAAAGAAGAAGTACTTTCATATAGCTTGCATAAAATATTATAACTATTTCTCTGAGCTTTTCTTATCAGAAACCCCATCAATAAATATTTTGAAACAGTTATCCAAACTAAGGCAGCTAAAATGAGCAGCTCTTGTATCCTAATCTTTATCTTTTGCTCACCTGTGTAGCACAGAGCGGTCTTCTTCTTCCCGCACCGCTCATCATTCCACTTGCCTGGCTGGAAATCCCTTTTAATGTACATCTCCACACAATCCTCATTCTCGCCTGTAATCTGTCCATTCTTTCCATTGTTTGGTTCTCCATTTGCCCAGTTGGTTGCTTCTACTGTCAGAGACTTGTTGGTCCCTACCCAGGTCCAGACGTTGTCAACCTTGCGGATCCCAATCCAGTAGTAGGAGGATTTCTTGGGCAGCCAGCTGTTGAGATGCCCGATCTCCTCCTGGTTCTGGATGGCCACCATGTCTGTGTAGTTCTCCTGGCACCAGGCTCTGGCTTGCTGCCAACTCATGGTGGTGTCAGAGTAGTAGTAGGACCAGCACTCTACAGTAGTCCACATGCACAGCACTGAGGATGGAGGACATAGACACTTATTAGATGGTAGGGTAATAAGGATGAACATCATCAAATTCAAAAGTCCTATTTAGAAAAAAAGGTTCTGTTTGCATCACATTTACATACCTGAGCAAAGAAAGGTCAAGCGGATCCATGAGGTAGAGGTCTTAGATCCACTGGTCTGAAGTAATCCAAAGCAGAACTCCTGTAAAAATTAAATAAAAAAGATAAGTTAAGATAATCAAATCAAATAACAAAGGAATTTGCACTAAAGAGAACTGAATTTAAATGGATACACTCACCATTATCAGTGGTATGTGTGACAACCTAAAGAAGACTCTTAGTATTTCTTTAGTCTCAGCACATCTAATGAGATGATTCTGGGTTTCATGTGCTGAGATGTCTGCTTTTATACACTTCATCAGCCTGGTCCAGCTTTCCTGGAAGCTCTCATTACAATCTGGCCTTTCACTGGAAATTCCCACACCCCCACCTCTACTGCTGCATCCCACCAGGGGACTTGGAAACTTTCTCTCGCTTTTCCTTGCTAATAAACAAAAAAGTCCTTTGTTTTAGGAGGAATGTCTGTTAATATTATTTTTATCAGTATCATCAAAATTATTATCACTGGAAAGAAACTATATTTACTCAAGTACTGCATTTAAGTACAATTTGTGTTTCCATTTTTTTGTTCTATTCCACTACATTAACAATTAACATTGTACTTTTTACTTTGTACACTACATTCATTTGACTCCTATAGTTACTAGTTACTTTCAAGATTAAAATCTTCGTCCAAAACATATGATGAACTTATAAAATATGATGTAGATTCAACTACTCGGTAATATATAAATTAAAAGGAGCTCCTGTTCAACCAGCTACAACATTAAAATGTTCTTTACAATAAAGTTACACAGCGAAAGGGGCCATTCTAGTTTTACTTTAGATACTGAAGTACATTTTTCTGTTAATACTTTTAATACTTTTTTATTTTTATGAATAAAAATCTTCAATACAGGATATTACTTGAAATTGAATATTTTACATAGTTGTATTAGTACTTCGACTCAAGTTAAAGATCTGAATAGTTGCCTAATAATGTGCTAAAGCACTGATAATGTACATTTGAGCCTAAAAACCTGGCAAATTAGCACACATATAGCAAATACATAGCACATAGCAATATAAAAATCATGACATCATCTTTCGTTGCTTTTACTGATTTGAATACCAAGAGCCTGGTTCTGCCTGAGGTTTCTGCCTGTTAAAAGGCAGTTTTTCCTTGCCACTGTCACCTAGCGCTTGCTCATGGTCGAATTGCTGGGTCTCTACATATAGAGTTGGCTTG
>JAVQJF010007150.1:0-50029 GCA_036023855.1 Gadopsis marmoratus
GTAAAGTTGTGCGCTGAGTTTGTGGAGGACAGATGCTGAGTTTAAGGATCACAGTTTGAATCGTCATCACCAGACTAACATGACTGATGCATTGTGGGAACGGACATCTGAAGCTTTGCTGCAAAATCAACAAGTTCTTTTTACCAAGCTGCACACATCATGGGATGGAGCAGTCAAAACCAACTGTGTGATTTCCCACAAAATCGCTAAAAACAGTAAGTTAAACCTCAGACATTCAACCAGACTTCAGTTCAACACAGACCGGATTTCTGTCACTGACCAAGAAAAAAAGAACTGGAAAAAAGCAATTGGACTATAAACTAAATAGCAATAGCACTTGTTACTTTTTTGTATAAAGTTAATTTAATATTGGTCTTTGAAACACTGAAAAAAATATTCGAATTTTCAATTTTGTTTTTGTGAATGTTGATTATATGGCCTTATAATGTTGCCGTTTTTACTAGTCCTGCTCCACATTTTCATAACATTCATTCATTCATTAACCATACTGCTTATCCCGAAGGGTCGCAGGGGGGGGGCTGGAGCCAATCCCAGCTAACATTGGGCAAGAGGCAGGAAACACCCTGAACTGGTCGCCAGTCAATCGCAGGGCAGACAAACAGACATTTAGGGGACACACACACCACATTCATACACCGATGGGGACACAGTTGCCATGATGGCCTCCACCAGGGGCAACTCGGGGTTCAGTGTCTTGCCCAGGGACACTTCGACATGCAGACAGTGGGAGCTGGGATCAAACCACCAACCCTGGGGTTAATGGACGACCGCACTACCCCCTCAGCCACAGCCGCCCCTATTTTCATAACATCTACATTTTTATAAAGAAATCAAATTAATATTGAGTTCAGCTTATTGCTCCAGCCCACAACAACAGTCTCAGTTTCTCATGTGGCCCCTTGGGAAAATTAATTGCCCACCCCTGCTCTAGAATATTCTTGTCTCCCTTCACTACTGGTGTAATCACTGAACTGGCCTGCTGAGCTGATGATGATTATTGAGTGGTGGGATTATCTAAAATGGGCTGCAGGGTCGTGGGCGTACAGTGACAGTTGACAGTCAGCTACTGAGAGAAAAAATGGGGCAAATCAGGAAGAGTTTGTGTCCATGAGTGTGTGTTTGCCTGCTTGTCCTTGTGTGATTGCCCTTAAGAGGATTGGTTTAAACTCAGGAAATGGGAAATATTAAGAGGAGTGGATATTTCAGTAAGTCTTTTGTACGGGTGGAAAGTTTAGGTTTCAGCTTTTGATGTTATATTTTTTTTAAATTATTTCAATCACCTACAAAGCATCACATGGGCTGGCCCCACTTTATGTTACTTAACTGTTGCGTCCCCTTGCCCTACAGTTAATAAAAAGGTTTGTGCCGGTTGCCATATCCAATTTCCTGCATGAACTTCTGTTACACTATGCACCATTCCAAGCTTCATGTCCTTACTTTATGCACTAGAACTTAACATTGGCACTGGATGCAAATCACGAGGAGTAGAAAGGTCCAATACGGAAATAATTCCTAGCTACTGGGCTTGGAAACAGAAACAGTGTGCATGTCAGCATCAAAGGAAGTTAAAGGAGAGAGTGAGGTGTTAGGGCACAAATATAGATATTGTAAGCTCCTCACTAATACAGTAATACAAGATTGTGTGTGACTGTATGTGCATGTGTATGCACAAGCAGAGGCCTACTTGGATTAGAGAGGTTCCTTTATGTCAATAACAAGAATGCCTGCATGAAGCCCGTGACAGGTACACGATGGGGGCTCTGTGGGGTGGGATGCTTCACTGAGGCAAACAGACCACTGGGACGTGTCCAGGATGCCACTGTAAGCATGAAGTATTAACTGCCAATGATAGTTACCCATATAGCCCTCATCCTGATTGGTGATGACAGAAAGGCAGATATAGCTGTGCTGTGTAACCCAACTCCTCTGGCTGCTGCTACATAAACCCCTGCAATCAGACAAGAAGATGAAGCCCTACAAGTTCACAGCAGAGAGCTTGAAAGGCAGAAATACTCAATGCTTCTTCTTCTCTTTGCAGTCCACACTTTCTGCTGTTGCCCTTCTTATTTTCCTCTGCCCTTTCTGTGGCTCTCAATTGTTTTCTTTCTGCTTGGTCTTATATACTTTCACTCTCTGTGTGACCTTCAGTGTCAGGTCTTAAGAAATCAATGAAGGTGTGCCATCAATTCATGCGTAAAAACCTTGACAGTCTCAGAGGTGGGGGTGGGATGCAGCAGAAACAATATGATGTAAAACAGATTAAGGCATCCACTATTTGGAGTTCAGAGGAAGAGTGAATAAAGATATAATTTAAATGGTATTTGGCAAAGTAGGTTGAATGGACTGAGAGAAGCTACAGAGGAGCCTATAGAAAGGGGGATTAAGATGAATGAGGAAGCAGAGATGGGATTTAAGAGGGAGAAAATGAGAGCAAATGAATGTCTCTGAAATCCCCTTTCTCTCTAAGCAGGATGTACTTTGATGTTTTATCTATAAAGCGACAACGGCACAGAAAGCAGAGAGAGCGGGACAAGCAGCCAAATCTACTGTACGCGGTGCTGGCAGCAGCAACAGGAAGAGGGGGTGGGAAGAAGCTGGAGAGGTGGAGAGAAGGAGAGTGGACAGATGATACAGTATACCCTACAGAGGGAGAAGCAGAAACATGACAACTGACGAGGAAAATGGTGAGCAAGCTAACTCGCTGAACAGACAGGATACATGAATGAAACAAGGTTTGGTGTGGGCCCTGAGAAGAACAAGAAGAGAGAGGAAGAAAGAGAGAGAGAGAGAGAGAGGTGTCCAGTATGGTACTGCAGTGGTGACGATGGCTAATGCAGCAGGGTGTGACGTCAGCCTTGCAGCAGAGCTGAGCTAAACACTGGCAGGCTAATCTGTCCTCTGCGGCCTGAAATTAATTGCAACATTATAATTACAACATGTGTGGCTACGGTGTAGTAACAGTGAGAGGCACCTGCTTCTGAGTGGCCACGATCAATCAGTCTGCCTCTTTCACTTTGTGTAAGCACTCAAGAACTCCCATTTAACACTGGCCTCCCTCATGACATGAACATGAAAGAAACCGTTGGTATTATTAATGGTGCCATGTGACCTGAAAAAGACTTGAAGAAAAATAATGAGTGTTTGTCTGCCTTTGAATTGCAGCGCAGCCCAGACAGTACGAGTAAGCCAAGCACTGTGCTGTAAGCAGAGTATTCCTTCATTATTAAAGAATGTCGACCGTGCTTTAAGCTCCCAGTCTCTCAGGTTACTGTGGAAAATGTTGTAGAGCTGCAGCATAGCAGATGCACACCACGGCTCACGAGTATAACAGCACGCAGTACAAACAGGTGGCTCAGTGTTAGAGTTCTCACCGCACAACACAGGCGTGAGACCAGTTGCAGACACACTCACATGCATACACGCACATTCATATTTACTCACATACAGTATGTAAATATGAACATGCTGTAGTAAATAAAGGCGACCCGTACTTATGCTCTGTACCCCACGCCCATGTAGACCATGTGAGAACATGCAGGTCTGAGCAGGGGAGATTTAATTAAGCGGCCCCTCACAGGGAGAACAGGGCAGTGTTACACAATTTTCAGATGACTCCCTCCCAGCCTGTGTCCTTTACACACCACTGCATTTAGAGTACAAGTATTTCGCGCTTCATCGCCCGAATGCGTTTATATATTTTTAGATAGACTTCTATGTCTGGCTTTTGTTTGATTTCCACTCATGTTTAAGTTAGAGGTTACAGTGTAGGTCATAAGCACCAGGATTTTTCAAACTGTTATAGCCCCTTCAATATTTGGATTTTTGGATATACTCAAATTCAAGATGTTTAGTTGCACTGCATAACAAATACATCTCAGAAAATGTATATTTTAATTGTCACTGCTAATAGTGTAAGGACCTAATTGTTGTGGCCCACCAGGAAATCTGTCATCTAATTTCTTATATGTCCATGCAAAGAATGATATTTTCACTGCACACATGTACTTACAAACATATACACACTGTAAAAGACACATACAAGACCCTTAACACATCAGTCATATCACACCAGTAACTGCTATGTATGGGTCCCTTGTTTTTCCCTTTCAGTTAACACTACTGTCTCTTTAATGGGGACACTCATATCATTTCATCCCTTCTTTTATTTCAGTCCCTCTGCCTCATGTCAAGAGTGAAATGCAGAAAATGTGCTTGATCAGGCTTTTGGTAGCTTTGAGGACAAGCTCGTGTTAGCTGTGGTTCACCCTCACATGTGACAGGTAGTATATATGTGTGTTAGTGCTGGTCACTGCTGAATATGCAGCCAGTAATGTAAAAAGAGGAACACAAATTAGTAACACAGATCCTTGTCTGTTTGTTTAAATTATTTGTCTATCTGTTGGTAATACCTCTGGGCTCCAGCAGGGGGCTCATGATCCTCTCCCTCACTAGTGATGGGATAACCGGTTAATAATAATAATTGGACCGTTCGGTCATTTAATGGTCAATCATGATACACATAAGCAGAGAACAATGCTCAAACACACACATACAATTTGAAATTTATTCTATGAACAACATAGTAGAGGACTTGCTCCTACTAGTTCATATCAAAGGAGTAGTTCAATGAACGACACGCTCATGAACGACACATCACTATCCCTCACTCACTACTGACCAGGGAAGACGAGAGCTGTGTGTGTTGGTCTCTTCATCTTTCTCCCGTTACTATTCCCTCTGTTTAAGGGCACAACACACACATGTCCTTCATTAAGACCAGAGTGGACTTAAAAACCCCTCCTTATACTCAGAGGCTCAATGTCAACACCTGAAATGCTGTGTTTTCCAAGCCTAACTAAGTCTCTACACACAAACTAAAAGAAAGCTTCCCCATACTTTCTGAAATTTGCTTGCTGTCTTTCTATTTTTTTTTGCTTTGATACTAGAGTGCAGACATCCAAAATGACACTGGATAGTCATAAAATAGATTAAGCAAGCAGGGGTTTTCTCTGTCTTCCTCCCCCCCTTCTTGGACAAGCTAAAATTGGAGCTGAGAATCTGTGAACCACGTTCTCACCTGCTCCAGCTGTACAGTCAATCACCAACTAACTTTGGGTTCAGCCAGCTAACTTTTAAGGTCATGATTTAATGTGTTTAGAGTGCAGGTGTAGGACTCTGGGACAGTTTGACTGTTAAAAGAGTGGCTGTAAAACAATAGAAGATAGAGCAGATAAGACACCAAATGTAATCCATTTCTTACACTTATGCTATTGTATTTTTGTTTTTGGGGTAGGCTTAAAAGGAGACACCACCTTCCAGACTCTTCAAAATAACAAGTGTCACTCATAGTACTGCCCCATGCACACCACTTCCGCATATGTAGAAATCCAAAGCTTGACAGGGATGCGGTGCCTAGTTACAGCTGCTAGGCTATGATTGTATCACTGTTTGCGGGAGGGGTTTAGTGTCAGTTAATTAGATGGAAATTATCTATAAAATCAAACCCATTATTTGAACTATTTAAGGTTTCATACCTCTGAGTTGAAGCGTATTTGACAGACATTGCAGGAGATGATTGGCCGCTTTGTCTTTATGAGAGGTGGCCCGAAGGTGTGTGTCATCACAGCCTTCTGGACAGGGTCCATCTGAGAAGAGACAACCCAGAGGTCACATCAAAGATTCAGCAACACAGGAGGAGCTCAGAGGGCAGCGTTTCTGTGTTTCTCCTTACGACAGTAATGTGTATGAGAGAGAAAGGGGGTTAAGAAAGTGCAGGTAAATTACAGGGGGAGGCGCTGACAGGGGAGAAAGCTGGGAGATAAAAAGAAAAGTGGAGTAGATTGAGTTGAAGAGGAATCAGCGATTGATGTGGACAGGAGGGTGTGTGTTTTCTCAGCAGCAGCTGGTGCCGCTGTCTGTGTCTGAGTTCTTGGGTGCTGTTCAAACGCTTTAATTCATGCTGGGGTTAGAGGGGCCTAATTACAGACTCCAAAAATGTGTACTTTGTTGTACGTGCTACAAAACCTCTGCTTTTCAAACCATCATACCAGATTATTACACAAAACAGTAGAGACATTATATGGGATGTACACTGATATGAGATAAAAATGTATTTAGATAAGATTCAGCCTTACGATTGCTGTAGGGACATTAGGTCCTTGTAGTGAGAAAAGCAATCAAAACCGGCTTCAGGGAAATTTAAGTTACACTGAGTAATAAAATACAGAAATATATTGAAATGGTAAAACAATTAAATAAACCAAATGGAATATGGACAACTTACAGTTCAATTAAAATGGCTTGACTTAAGTTTGAATACATAAAACAGTGAGTAGACATACTTATTAAACACAGGTCTAATTTTGACATTACTGAAGTATAATTACTGTCATTAGAAACGTGCAGCTCAACATTTATCTTATTAGGTGAATAACAATAGGACTAAAACAATTAACATGTATATATTAGAAAACAAACAGTAATTCAAATGTAGCAGTAAGATTAAAAACAGTAAAATATTAACAATGGAATAAAAGAAAACCAAAGCGTGTCGATGTCAAAATCATGGCCATATCTTAAAAATCTAACATTAAATGGCACTGGCCTAAAAATACTGACCAAATTGTCATTGTCAGATCAAGCACAGATATAAAAGCCACGTCATTCTCATATGAAATGTTTACAACCTCCTTTTTAGATGACTCAAATGGACTCGTGTGAGCTCTCTGACCCACTGGCAAGGTTCAACAACCACAGCGCTGGGTGTTGCCCTCATTAAGCAACCAGAAGTACACTGAGGTTTTACTCAGCCTCTCATCTCCTGCTTCGACTGTGAACGCATGCAACCAAATGAGAGACTGTTTACACTTTCAAGCTCCAGGCACCGGGGGGAAATGGTATAAGTGGTCTGAAAACTTAAACCGTCTTTGAATGCATTGTTAGAGATATTTATAGACTTTAGCCTGTGTTGATCTTTCCCTGTCTCCATTTCACAACTCTCTTGTTTCGTGTTTTTCATGTGGCGACCAGAAACACCTCCAAACTTGTTTGCTAACATCTGTACATTATACTCTGTCGCAACCTTGTGTGTGTGTGGGTGCACTATTGTCTACGTGTCGATGTGTGTGTCTCAAAGATTAAAACGAAAAACCCTGTCTCTCACTGTCCTGTCTCTCTCTCATCATGTTGATCTTCCATCACTGTGTGTCTTTTGCCCCCTGCCTTCTTTTCCCACCTGTTCTAGTCAGGATCTCTTTCTATACATGTGTCCGTAACTGTAATAACCTATTAGTCCACTTTCTGTCTCCTCCCTCAAAAGTGGAGCTTTTGCTGCACCAGGAATTTGCACTGTGAGCCATAGAGTATGTACACCTGCGTTTACAGTTAATTTGCGGCTTCATTCTTAAATATCCAATCTCTAATACACTGAAGTTATTGAATTTGAAGTATTAATACTTACAATTTCAGCCTTGGTTGATTTGGCAACACCCGCAGTTAAAGGTGGTAACCACAAATGTGTTTTATTGCTGCAGGTTCCATCATTCTGTTAGAAATGCCACTTTTTTGGCCCTGTGATTGGCTGGCGACCAGTCCAGGGTGTTTCCCTGCCTCTAGCCCAATATTAGCTGGGATTGGCTCCAGCCCCCCCTGCGACCCTTCCGGATAAGCAGTCTGGTTAATGAATGAATGAATGAATGCCACTTTTTTGACCACTGGGGGCAGCAAACACATATTGAGAAGCTACTCTGTCAGAGATGCAACAGAGGAAGAGCAGCTCATTTATCTGTTTACAGCCCACTTAAACTGTGGGCTGAGAGGATTCATCTCTTCAAGTTGTTTAATAAAGACTAAAGACAATAATTAGCCTGGTTCCAGACCTCTAAATCTGGCGTTGTGCTCTTTGGCGGCTGTTAGTCCGTTTAGAGAAACAACGGAGTCAGTGCAATGAGAAGTTTGGATAGTAACAATGACAACTATTTATAGAGAGGCAATTGCAGAGTACAAATATATTGAATGGGTATTGCTGGGAAAAAACGACCATAAATGGTATCAAAATGGGCTTTGATATAATGGAAAGCTTAAAAATTATAACTTTAAAGTAACATTTCTTTTCCAAACTGCGTAACTGACACAGCGGCTAATAACATGCATTAAACTTTAGCCTTACAGCGAAATGATTTTCCTCTGTAGTGTTACAAATCAACAGAGCGACAGAGGCTCATTCTCTCCCTCTGCACACGCCTCACTGTGCAGCCTATGTCTCAATGCAAGAGGGCGAGATCTACAGTATCCTCCTGAGAATCTTAAGTGTCTGGAAATTACCTTTAATCCTGGTGAGTCAGACCTGATACGAGCTCTCTAGATAACTCGCTGAACCCCACACTTTCTACCCAAACATAACTGTGTCTGAAACAATAAGCACAGTAATCGAGTGTTTTTGTCAGTTTGCCCTTCTCTGTGTCCTCTCGGTCCCTGCCGCCTCTAAACACGAGCAGACTGATCAGGCTCTGAACGAAAACTCACTGGATGACAGCAGTGTTGTAGACTTAAATGTTTCTGTGCTGACAGAGAGTGATTTGGACTGAGGTGATCTGGTATTAGTGGCCACAATCAATGTCCTGACGCAGGATCAATCATTAACCTGCAAAAGGGTGATTTTGCCTGAGCGCCTGAAGATGAGCTCAATGATGGCTGTGTGTGTGTGTGTGTGTGTGGTGCGCATGCATCCCTGTTTGTTGCCACGCTGACCTTCACGTGAAACCCAATCTGGAAATGAGACAGAGCCACAGAAAATGATGACTGTAGAGAAAACAGTCTGTGCCCCTTATATCATTGATTAGCTGTAACTCATTTTATTGCAGTAAAACACTCGCCTGGGCATTTTCTCAATTATGCTGAAACTCACTCTGCTGAATAAAAAGTAAACAGCTGTCACCATATCATTTTAGATTACACAGTTTAAATTCTCAGCATTTTATCGCTTGTCTTCACTCAGGCGGCAACGCTCCAGCACATCCGCTGAATACCAGCTCTGTCTTCTGTTAAGTGAAACAAGATGATAAGATGTCCCAGGCACAACGCGTGTGCACATGTGTATTCATGCTCGTGTGCAAGGATGCCCTGAGAGGAGCACTCACGGTGTTAAAGTTGTGGAAGATGCCGATGCTGGCCGGGTGAGGCGACTCCAGTGGGAACTGGAGGAAGGGCTTCATGTCCAGCGGGGCTTGGATGACAGGTGGGCTCCTGAGGAAGGCAGGGACCGGCCCCGGTCGGTTTACACTTCCTGTGGTAGATGCACAAACAAGGAAATTAGAGGTTAAAAAAATAAAGGATAATGTGGAGAATCACATACTGCAAGCATTGCACAAGGTTTGTTAATGACAAGATGACAACAACTACCACATTTGATTAAATATTGTCTTAAAGAAATAGAATAGAATAGAAATACGCTTACAAGCTTTCGTGCTGAGAGTTAGATGAGAAGATTCATACAGCTCTCTGTTGATCTTCTCTAACTCCCGACAAGAAAGCAAATCAGAGTATTTCCCATAATGTCAACCTATTTCTTTAAAGAGACGCATCATATCAGAACAAGTACCAGCTGTCCTCCTCTGTTTAAATAAATATAATACTCCTCTTTTTCTAAATCTAAACCTTCATCTTCTGCGTCATTTTCCCACCCACACCTCTCTCCTCTCTACTTCTCTTGCTCGCTTTTCTCTCAGTAGTAGCTGAGCAGTGGTGAATGCCGGCACTTGAGGAGTCTTCTGTGATGGGCAGGCGGGCTAAGCTCCTTAAGCCTCGCAGCTGGGGTGCTGCAGATATACGCCTTTTCTCCATTTCTCCCCCTGTCTCTCTCTAACCAAGCAGTTTTCTATCCCCATTTCATGGTCCCTTATACTGTCTGCCTCTGTATCCCCCATCTGTACTTCTCCTCACTCCTGCACCAGTCCTTATAGCTGTTTAGTTCCTCCTTCTCCTCATCCGCTTTCTGTTTTCCTCTCTCCTTTCCACTCGTGCTTCTTGTAGTTATTCTTCACTTTAGCGTAGAACCAGCAGGGTGCTTCAGGCCCAATCTGGCTATACAGAGAGAATTTGTATAATCTCTTTTCCTGAGATAATATGCGATTGTCATCCTTTATTGCCACCGCTTTGTGATGACTACTTAACAATTTTGTTGTTGTTTTGTTTGAAAAGAAGAAAATGGTCACTTGTCAAATTGAGGGGAAGAAAAGGCTATTTTGGTAGCAGCAGAGGAGGCTCCTTTCACTGACAGCAGGGGAGACGTAAAGAATGTGCTGTCAGGATCAGAAATAGATGGAGGGGAAAGTCTCTCCTTCTGGCATCCCTTTTCAGATCGTTTCAATCCTTGGGAGGCTGTGACATCTGAAGCTCAGCTTTACAGCAGCTTTTGTCATTTGTGTGTGGCTGCTTTTGCATATGCTGCATGAGAAGGAAGGGAAATAAGATATAAAACTGGAGGTCACGGTTTAAATGTTCTTCAGACATGCCATGAATCCCACAGCTCACATGTCAGCTGTTATCACCTGTCCAAACCAACCACAGCCCGGTTTGTGCAGAGTGAAAAACCAGTGGTAATAACACACCTTAGTTCACACCGACATACGAACATGTGGGAATGAGTGAGAGCTCATCACCAGATATCATGAAGGAACAAGTCCAAGCAATACCAAGATAAAAATAAGTTATGATTAAAAAGCAATCTGGGATGATTCTTAAATGATTGCAGAAAGTATGAAGTATTTTTTATGCCTGTGTTTAAAATATTATAAATAATAGATATTAGATAAGGATGGTGATATTCTATAGTTTTGTTGATTGAGGGATTTGAAAACAACAAATCTCACAAAAAGACCCAATCTAACAACATTGGTCCGTCTTTTAATGCTTTCCAATTTTCCCCCCTGCCTCTCTGTGGCTCTCAGCCCCAAGCCCATTTGTTCTGATGATGTAAATCTTTATAAAGCATTGCAGATATATAGTTTAATTGGGGAAAAAAAGGCTATATAATTTCCAAGAAACAGCTGGGCTCAGTAGTTTGTAGAGAACATTAGTCAAACTGGAGTAAAAAGTGTATTTGTTGTGGATTATTTTCAGATATGGAATAATACACATTTGGTGAGCTAATGAGTATTTGCAGGACGGTGTTTGTGGGATTGACTCTGGTGTGGCTCATTGATGTGTTTTTAATAGTTTCTGGACAGTTCTATGGCACACAGGAATAAGATATTTCAGGCTTTGCATATACAGGCACTTGTTAGTAGGAAAAATTAATTGATGTTTTTGGTCTTCTCATGGGATTGTTGCAGAAAAATATAGAAGAACACTAGACTTATCCTTTAAATTCAAGGTAACCTACTATATTCTGAGGATTATATCTTGCATATAGTTATTGTGTCAAAAAGTAAAAAGACTGTAGGAAATGTCTTAGAGGCAATTAAACATGTGGTTAACAACGCATATAGAGAGGCAATAACGTTTCATCTTTATGGATTGGCTCAGAGGTTTCCTCTTTGGTTAGTGAAGCGTATTCCTGACACGCTTCTGGTAAATCCACAGCTCATTTTACGCCACATTACAATTTAAAGGTCAAAGCATGTCTGCTGTTACCTAGAAATCTGCATTCCCTGTGCAGACCCTCACAATAGAGTGATGTATCTGATGTTGGCACACATTGTTTTCAGGGTCATATTCTGCATCATCCCACAGCAGCTCCATGCGGTGTGAGTGCAGCAGCAGCGTCCCCTGACCTACCCGCATCCTGAGTGATTTACAATGACATCAGATAAGTGAATGCCACGACTCTTCAACGGCGACCACACAGCGAGGGAGCGCATTGATTGGACACATTCTGAGGAGCGTTAAAGTGTTAAAGTGCTGCCAAACTCCATAAATCCAGCCCTCACCGTCTATTGCTCCTTCTTTCCACTAAAATGAACAGACAGCGTCGTCTCACCCAGCCCCTCATCTTACAGCCTGTTTTTTTTCTAATGCAAATGTTTGGGCCAGAAAAAGATCAATGCCTGTGTAATAGCTTATTGAATTTTGCGTAGATTGTGAGAGAGAGGTAGTTGGACAGAAATGAAGAGATGCGGGGCGGGGGGGGGCAGACAACCAGAGACATCGTCACAGTAAATTTCACAAACCCCGCCATGTGCACACACAGGCATGCACACACCAATATGCTGTGACTAAGGCCTCTCAAATTGGCAATTCATTTAGCCAATTTAGGTTTAATGATCACAGAGGTAATGTCAATGTCAGTGACGTCGCTGTTGCCTCTCTGTATTCTCCGCCTGCCTTCCATCTATGTGCCTCCATGAAAGGACCAGGAGGGAAGGGGACAGGAGACTGGATGACATGCTGTCTAACAGAATGAAGTCTGATGAGAGGCAGAAGCACTGCAGGGTCCCACCAAAAAAAGAAAAAAGAAATGCAGCCACCTTCGGTTCCAAGCCCTTCAGCTCCACACTCAAGAGGACCTGCTCGGCACACGACGCCAGCCGCCTCACATCTGCATCTAAATGTGCTGCTGTGCACAGAAGAAGACTCTGAAATGAGCTTCTGTGGCAGATTAGCCAGCCTCCCCTCACAAAAAAAAAGCCCTCGCTGTCACTGCAGCAGAGAGGGACAACTGTTTGGTGGCAGCGGGTCTGTTAACCTGAAAACCACAGGATCCACTGTGTTCTTGTTTGTCTTTTCCCCAGGTTTTGTGTACGAGGCAATTTGAAAAACATTTGATCCAACATTTGGTGGCAGATGACACCATTAGTACATTGATGATCGTCAAATGATTTATGACTCCGATTTGTTGTTTCATGGCAGGACTGCTGAGCTGCCACATTTTTGTGTACGCAGACATTATAACCAGTTCTCTGCAAACGCAAATGCTTTAACTGATTTGTTACATCAGCTCTCTCCCATGTGGTGCAAATGCAATGCAACTGTGTTTGAGGGTCCAACCTTTGAAGGAACGGAGTGTTAACTTGGTCGTGATTGCAGGGGGAAGATGGCTCTGTCTTAGTGTCGCATACTGCTACTGTGAAGGACTGAGCATGAAATCCAATTTACTGCAGCTCAGCTTACCCTCAAGTCAAAGACAGCTATTTCAACCTAAGCGGGGGGGGCAGACGACAATACACACTCATTCACAAACAGACCTTTATAGTGTGAATGAGCGATGCTCTAAAAAGAGTATCTTATATAGGCTCAATGCTGATTAATGTTGTGTTTGTCTGTGTGAGACCTGGACAGTGAGAAAAGGACACGGTGAAGAGGAGAGTGGAGTGCTGGTGAAAGAG
This sequence comes from Gadopsis marmoratus, assembly GCA_036023855.1. NCBI lineage: Eukaryota > Metazoa > Chordata > Actinopteri > Centrarchiformes > Percichthyidae > Gadopsis > Gadopsis marmoratus. Next base: position 13,344 of record JAVQJF010007150.1, read on the forward strand.
AACACAGATGATTTCAGTCTGCACTTTGTTTTAATGATAGATGCTCTGCACCCCAGTGGCCAGGCTTAAATGCCACCTCCCGGAGAACTCTCAGAAGTCCTCTTTCACTGGAAAGATCAGCTAGTCCTTCTGCAGCTCCGCTTTCTGATTTTCATGCAGTATTTGTAATTAATGAAGACTTTTGTTTTCCCCTACAGATTTTGCACCGCTCACACTAAAATTTAAATAATTATGTAATATTGATTATGATAGTAGTACATTGCTTTTTTTGGACCTTTCCCTGCTCATTTCTCAGAGAAATATTCTGTGTGCGTTTCCGTGGTGTCAGATTATGGTACATCATAAAGAGGTGAAAACTCCCTGATTGGCAAGGAATTGGAGATGACGAGCAAAGAGGAGTTTGGTAGGAAATAATGGCGGCGGGGTGAGTGGATGGAGTCGATTGAGTGAGGAAAAGAGGTCTGAATGAGGAGGGGAGATGAGGTGGAAAGAGAAGGAAAGCATCGAGGAGGGGGAGGGAGCCGCATGTTTTGAGGTGAGTCCAAGGTGACCAGAGGAGCTAAAGAGCCATGTTAACCTGCAGGTTAATGTACAGAAGAAATGCCATCTGTGAACTGAAGAAAGGACAACAGCATATGACATACTGTACTGTGCATGTGTTAAAAATCTCATGGTAACATTTTCAAAGTCGTGAAAGAGCTGCTTGTAAGGGCCTTTGGCTGTCACATGCAAAATGTCATACGCACATTAATAATTTTGGGTTATTTTGTTGCCCTCCTCATAGGTTGTCTACACATCATGTTTTTTTTTAGCACATACTCAAATCCTGAGACATGCAGTTGGCAAGTTTGCAGCACAGTTTGTCTGGTTGTGAGTGAGAGTGCAGCATTTTCTTTACTACATGCACTATTCTGTGTTTGCATCATATGAGACAAGCTGAAGTTGATTTTCTACAAATATTTCCACAAACCTTTCGCCATGGGGCAAGCAGGAATAAGAGCAGCAATATTTCGGAGTAAATTGGATGTCCAGCTGCTTTCTGTGTTTACTTTTTGTTGGACTCGACGTGTGTTCAAACAGAAGTTAAGTACGTTTTTGGCTTGCATTATTCATGTTGATTTGACTACCAGACTTTTGCAGTGTGCATTTTTTGCAGCAAACAGCCAATGTGCCACCTGTACAGATGTTAGTTGTAGCTACCAGCATACACACTGAGTGCATTTGCGTGTGTGTGTGTGTGTGTGTGTGTGTGTGTGTGTGTGTGTACCAGGAACTCCATTTCTTTCTGTTTCTTCAAGCGTCTCTCCTTTTTCCTATTGTCTCTGAACATTGATGATGTTGACTCATGAAGCTTTAAGATAAGTGGAAATCTTTTACTCATGTTGAACACTTTGAGACTGTTTAAGCAAGTGCCCCAAAACCATATCTGTTTACATTCAAGTGACTCTAACTGGGGTAGTAATTATGACGGGAGCAAAGCAAGTAGTCAGGTAACGTTCTACGACAAAGTTTACATTTGGAGGACGTTGGTGTTCAGTAATACTAACCAAGTGTTAATTGTTGTAACTGTGACAACGAAGGTCCCCTAACCTTAACAAAGGTGGAATGTCCCTTTAATTTCCCATTAAGTCACAGAAAGGATGTTAGATAGAAAATATTTGACTTTAACGGTATATTTCTGAACATTAAAATGATATAATCCATCTGTGCCTTTGAGTTCTGGGCAGTTGTGTGAAAGTTAACACGCTGGATCCTGGAGAGCTTTGTTTAATAAAGAGGCCTGTGCACATCTGCCCATCTGTATCTGTCCTGTCAGGCTTCAGCTCTTTAGGGAGGCGTTGGATCATCCTGAACCTGGCTGCCAACTTTCTCTGTCATTACACTGCTGTCATGGCGTAGCACAGTTTGAGGCAAACAGAGAGCACTGCCGCATGAAACCACGCAGTGCAAAGCAAGGACCATTAAGAGATCCACCATGTCAACATGACCTGCAGCCCTGCCCCACATTATCATTCTGTTTGTCAAACCATTTACACACCTGCTGGGAGCTGGAAGAACACACTACTGCAGATACAGACGGACAGAAACCTGAGAATGTAAAGTACACAAGCAAGCATGCAAACACACAAAGGCACATGTGCAAAAGGGTGAACACGCATACACAACAATGGCATTAGACATACAGAAGCCAGGTGCATCTCCTTACGATTTTATACAATAGAGAACAGAAAAGCAATGAATACTTGCTCTTCAATAAAGCGGAAATTTTGAAATAGAACAAAATGAGGATGTATGCAGCTGAACGACATATAGCATATTTTTTTTACCGCAGAAGCAGAAATTACAGGTTATATTTTGGAAGTTGATTGGAATCTGAAGGGCAGTGGTTTTATGCTATAGCTTGGTCTTGAAGCAACACGCAAGGGTTACTCGTGGTATGAGTCAGGCTGGTGGCTCAGCTGTGGTCCACATAACTTCAGGACAATAATCAACAACCAAACAAAGAGACTTTATGATCAGCCAGCTTGCCCTTTTGCCAGTTGGTCCTTGGAACCAAAAATGGCAGATGTTAAGCGTTTTGTGTTGCAAGTTTCAAGACCTTCTACTTTTATAATTCTGGTCAACATGTCCTCCAAACTAAATGACAAATATGTCTTTGTCATTGCCTTCCAAAACAACATATATGAACATTTTCTGATCCTCATATCAGCAGGGCAACATGGCATGCCTTCAAAACCATTACATACTGTAGGACTGTATCATTGCTTGCTGATCTGTCTCAGCTATGTTTAAGGCTTGATTAGATTCAGAAACAAAACCCAGTTGGTAAATGTTATTAATTAATTAAAGCCATGCTAGCAGCATGACGCAATGTTGGTCTACCACTTTGGTTCAGACTGAAATATCTCAAAAAGTGTTGGATGGATTATGAAACTTTGTACAGACATCCATGGACCTAGAGAATAAATCCTAATGGATTAATGGGTGATCCCCTGACTTTTTATCTACTGAGATAAGCATTTTGAGATCTTTCTCCAGGTCGCCCAGTCCATAAGACGTTTTGGGTGTCTAATAAAAGTCACGCATCTTTTTCCCTTTACTTATTACAGATGAGAGTTTTAATTCACATGGTCGCTTGAGGTTCTTGTCCGATAAACATTAAACACAGGTTGTTTTACACATTAAAGGATGGGACAGGATGTATATGGTACATGTACTGTAACTATAGGCCTTCAGAGTTATTTTGACCTTCTCTTCTTTGCTTACCAGAGCTGGTTTTGTTCTGTGCAATAGTTTCAGGCTTCACAGCCGTATGAAATATGTGTCAGTTTGTCAGACATACACAGTGACAGGCACATTTCTCAGTTTTAAATGTCAATACTTTTCATCCCTTACTGCATTGCCCCTTGATTCAAAGGTCATGTTGTTTCTCAGGGACAACCTGCACCTGTGAGTCTGTTGGGGGACATTGATGAGTGGGGAGATTGTGTGTGTGTGTGTGTGTGTGTGTGTGTGGTACACACACACATACACACACAAACACACACACACAGGCACACATTTATAGATTACTTTATACTGGTTGAGTGAAGAGTGATGCAAGCCACAATCCCTTTTTAATAGTGCTGAGTAAGGCCTTTGCGTCAGACTAGAAGAAGCCTTGGTCCATTTTTAAATAAATAAAGACCTCAAACCTTTGGATCTGAAATATTCATCACAGAAATCATACAAGAGTTACTAAACTGTGTTCAACACTACTCTGCACTGAGGGAGATGAGCCCGTTTTAGCACAGATCTTTCATACTGCTGCTAATTGTGTCGACGTGTTTGAATGTTGGCATTCGTTAAAAGAAATACAGCATTTAGATGGCGGTGGATGGAGAGGCACTAAAAAGTGATATTTTTGCAAGTGGACATACAAAGAGGAGAGGAGACTTTTTCACTGTGTTTGTCCCTCCATCTTTTTGCCGTCACTGTCATTGGCTTTCATGGACACTGTTTCAGTCTCTGGACTTACATCTCTAGCTCAGTAACAGGAAACTAATACAGTTTATAAAATCCCATCACCCCATGTTTCTGTGATCTTGTGTCAGTGTGTTTAGTATCTAATGCACAAAGAGGTAAATCCTCAGCTCCAGGGAGGGATTACCACAAGCTCAAACTCACACTCATATCACAGGGAGACTCGAGCAGGGGCAAGAGCAAGCAAACAAAAATAATGTACTCAAATATTTAGTCAACACACACGTACATGGAACAAGGTCATTGTGGTTAATCAAACTTAAGACTAGAAGCAAGCATTAATATGGATAAACTGGCAAGATACAATGTTGAAACTGAAAATGTGATAATAAATAACCTAACCTCTAAATCTAAACTCAACTGTATATGACTGCGTCACATCGATAAAAATCTGCATGTTAGTGTTTTAATAAAAATCCATTACAGGACGTGCTTCTTATTAGGCTAACTCTGCAACAATGTCCCCTTGTGTGAGCACAGTGAACAGCTCCTTCTGTAAAATTCTGCAGTGATAAACATCAGCATAATTAAACTGGATACACTCAAATGATTTTTACAAAAGATAATAAAAACTAAATTTGCATATAAATACATATAAACTATAATCTCTGAGCACTCTCAAATCCAGTCAAAGTTCATTTTGTCGCATTTACGCTATTATATTTTCACTAACAGGTTTGGTACAAATCTTTTATACCTTCCTTTTTTGGGAAGGTCCACTATAAAAGCATATATCTCTTTTTGACCAATTTTGTCTTTGTTGTATTTCCTTTAATGCTATTTTGTGCAAACAGGACACAAAATCTACAGACAATCATGTGTATATGTGTGTCTGCATGTCCCTATTATCCCTAGAAGATACAGTATGTATGACTGCAGGGATGTAGACAGGTTAGTTAAGACTTGCTAGTAAAGCCTGTTGTAGACAGACAAAATGAACAAACTGAAGCTGAGAGGTGATTTCCTGTCTCTGCTTCATATTGAAGCGTGTTGAGGAGGCAGGGGATTGTGTTGATGAATGACACCGTCAGAGGTGAGAGCACTTATGCTTTAGGCAGTGAGAAACTGACATGACTGACCCCTGAAGTTAGATTATAATCATGAAGTGTGTTGACTGAGGGTCAGGTTAGAGTACTTAAAGTGAAATATGACCTCTTCTGGCCACGTTTTCATATAATGTTGGCCTATTTCCTAAATTCTCTGAATAATTGAATGTGATGAGTTTCATGGTGTAACGTTGATTAGATCTTTCAGCTGCAAAAGAAAAAAGGCACTTAATCTTTTTTCTCCTTTCTCTCCATCTTTGGCTATTGTCCTGTGTGTGTGTGGTAGTGTGTTGCAGGATGAGAGTGCTAGGCTGTGGGATACTCCTGCCTTTTCTTGTTTTAGGACTGACAAAAAAAGCAAAATATGAATAATTGTGACAACTGAATTGCTCACACCATCCTACACAACTCTTCCATCATGCAGTGGTCTTTTTCTAATCATCATGCCTACATGACAAAGTAAAATAGGTAATCCGAGTTGGAGACAGCAGCACATGCAGCCAAAAGTTTGCACCAGAGATGAGTGGTCACCTTGACAGAAGATGAATGTAAGTGTAAAGAATAAAATCAATAAGAGCAAAGAGGGAAAAGCTTTCTGATACTGTCTTACCCAAGATCATCCTGTATCCTTCCACTGTCAACTTCTCTTTCCCACGTTTTCTTCTCGCTCGACTCTTCTCTCCCTCAGTCAGCTACTGGCGTGACTCAAACCTGAAGTGCCCACCTCTCTGGCTCTCAAAACTCAATGTGGGAAAGACATTGGGCATCACAGCCTTCACTTTCCATCCCCACGTTGCGTCTGCTCCGCTCCCCTTGTCCACATGAGATGCTTCTCCTTCAGATCTCGACACACGTCTCTTGTTCAGTCAGCTGTTGCCAGGAGGAGGAGTGCAGCATCAGCCCTGACTGTAACACAACATGCACTCAATCTACTGCAAAGGAAGCCTGTAATTTATTCACTGTTATATATTCACTCCAGCAGGAGGAACGCAGGAGAGTACTGCTGAGATGGAGCCCTGCCTCACTGGAGGAACCTCTGCACCACAGCATGCGTGTCTCTCTCTCTCTCTCTCTCTCTCTCTCTCTCGCTCGCTCGCTCTCATATTTTGGGGTTGGGTATAACCTAAAGGCACCTTGCATTCCTGAGCCGTGATTGGCTGGAGGCTCAGCCAATGAGAGCAGCTGGTGCTGAGCGTTTTCTTGGGGTGTTTGAATCAGGAGGCAGAGTGATAATGCTGCTGTCAATTCTGCTCTTCCTTTCCCTTTGTCACCCTTTTTCCGCTGTTTACTATTGACGCTTTTTTCCTCTCTCCTTGTCTCACTCCATACTCTGCCTCATGCTTCATACCGGCGGAATTTGAAACATGTCTGTTAATGTCTGCTCTCACAACATCCTCCCCCTGTATGAGGCTAGATATCTGCTCTGGTCTCCCAGTCTGTTGGAGTGTTGGGCGTTTACAGTAACAGCAGTGGTACATTTTGAAAATGCTGACCGAGTTCACACTGTAGTTGCCATTCCAGACAACGGCATGAACAGAACAAAAAGGAGAGCAGACACAGAGGTGCGATGGAGACTGACAGCTCAAGAGACTCGATGAAGCGTTGGAGGGAGGGGAGGAGAGATTGAGGTTAACGCAGACTGAATGGGGATGAAAGTCTGAAGGTGAGGAAATGTGGAAGATGTGTTGGATGAAGGAACGCTGACAGCTGTGTGACAGGCAGAGAGTGCTGAATGAGCTCAAAACCTGAGCTTGCTGCACGCATGTCTGTACCAATATTTACCAAAATTATGTATTCAAAGTGGAACACTGTGCTAATGTGTATTCAGGACTTTATCAAACGCTTTCCCACAAGATCAGGCAGCACAGTCACATGACCTTCGCAGCTTTAGGCAATATGAAGTGATCCGTTCCTGCATATTTCTGCATATTTATTCATTAATTATAACAGTCATCACAAAAACACATACAGTAAGTCAGATAATGCTGTGTGTCAGCCTGTGTGAACCCAGGATAGGGTGTGTGTGTGTGTGTGTGTGTATAAGGTTTCCTCATTAGTTGAGTTGGGCTGAATAATGCAGGTAGGTATATTGTTGTGGCCAATGGGCCAGGTGCTAATGTGGCTGTCTGAGGGTGGAGGGTCAGACACAGCATGACTTTAATGGATGTCACCATGGGAAACTAAAACCAGACCACTAGACTCGGGTGACACACCATCCTGAGTGTGTGTGTGTGTGTGTTTGTGTGTGTGTGTGTGTGTCTCTTAAGGGATGTGTTGTAAGGTTTTAAGTTCTTCACTTATTAAAACTCTTTGCTTGTTCTCAGAGAAAATAAGCCATGTCATTGTTGAAAGATGTTATTGCCAGGTTTATAGAATACAGTACATGTAATTATGGCCTTGAAAGAATGAGTTGAAATAAGCTTTTACCATTCAAATATATGCGAAAGAAAACTTCATGTTTTTATGCATGTAGGAGGAGGAGGAGTGTCAGAGTGATAATAAAAAGCCAGTTACTGCAGGAGTCTGTAATTAGGCTTGACGACAGGCAGGCTTTCCCTCATCATTGTTTATTGCTCAGCTGACATAGTTTTACTGTACAGGTGCCGTGAAAACACGGGCCTGTATGTTTTAATCGAAAATGTAAGTAAAATAGAATTTTGAAGAATGTATTTTTTTTTGAAAAATTGAATAGTTTCTGAGTAGCAGGACTTTTCTTGGAAACTAACTTAATGTATTTTACAGCTGTACCATGCTCTCTGTTAGTAAAGACACATACAGTGGAGGTGGAGTTACAGTCCTCTTGTCACACAAAATATACTTTTAGTTTTCATGAAAACATATCCCAAATATGCACAGATCTAATATTTAAAGTTTGTATCAGGGTTGTAAGTAGCGTGCAGTGCAGTCAGTAGGTAGTGTCACCTCAACCATCCTATCATTCTCTCATACCGTCCCGGCAGGCTATATAACCTTGTCAACGGGCTTGTTGAGCTCTAATGTTAGTCGTGATCGTTAGCGGTGTGTCCTGAGGGGTCCTGCTTACTTTTAATGAAGTCTTAATTTGATGTGTTACACTGGTGAAATGGCCTTAAGCATGTGTTAAATCAGCCATTTGCAGGTTAAAGTGGCCAAGCAGACAAAGATGAAGAGATGAAAGCAACTTATGAAATATTTAACTTTTCTTACATAACTTACTGCCATTTTCTATCCTGCATGCACAATTATATTTTAATAATGTGTTACACAATGGTACTTCTTGAGAAAAAGTAGTGACTGATACTATAATTCAGTGTTTAAGTGGTTCTGCTGTTTGTGCTTTGTGGTCAGAGACTCCAGGTGCAGACTGAAGCTAAGGTCCAAACTCACTAACTAAAAAGCAGCCAGCTATGTTTGGTTGTAAATCTATTTGATGTAAAATTTCTCCTCTGGTGGCAGAGTGAATGCATTGAAGGCTCAGAGCAGGGTGGCTGTTTACTGCACCTCAGAGGTTTAAATAGGTGTTGCTAGAATGGAGACTGGGAATGCCCGGCTTGAACTATACATAAATAAACACACGCTGGACTAAACACATGTCTCTCTACAAGGAAGAGGTAAGTAGTTAATTGGGACTTGTACTGAACATAACAGCGTTGGGGAATGGGTTTGACTGGTCATGGTTTAATGTGCAGCTAAAACTGTTATTTTAAACATATTTTCTGTTCCTGCTTATATGTAAATATCCATTGCTGTCAGTCTGTAAAGACATAAAGACACTTTGACCAAATAAAAACTGTATGAGTTAGTGAGTTACTAACAACACACACTCTTCTCTTGCTGGTAATCTTCTCTCTGTTATTTGTATTTATTTAAATACTATAGCAGGGTGTATATGAAAAAAAGTAGAAAATGCTGAAATATACAAGTTACACACAAGTTATAAAACAATTAAATTTGATTCAAAATTGCAGTTTTGAAAATTGAGTGTGAAAGTTCGTTTTTGACTTTGGAAACCGAAGTTTGACAGAGAAGATGTAAACTCACTTACTTGCACACAACCACAGCAGAGACAGGGGTTACATTAACCCCCATATACGACCACCTCTAGTCACGTGACTTGAGCTGCATGCTTAGATCACATGATCACGTCTGAGTCAAATCCATCTACTGAAGAAGACCACGAAAGCAGTTCAAAGCTCCAGGAAATACTTGTAAGTCTGCTTCATGTGCTTACTTGTGTCCAGACACATCTTAACATTTGGCCTCATGGAGGTTCAATGTGCTTTAGTCAAAGAAGCTTAATCTAATGCAAATAAAACACAAAATGGTGTATGTTTTTTGTTATGACAGCTTAAGCTGACACTGCACACTGTCATTTGAATCTTGCAATACAAGATTGCAAGAATTAGTGACATTTCAACCAACCACAGGTCTTCCTCAGGCAAAATTCATCACTTCAATTGCAATTGTATTGATTTTTGGTTTCCAGCATCCATCATACTCAGGTTTTGTGAATGTGCACATGACTACTCTAGCAATCATTTGATTCCATGCTTATGAAATAGAAATCTTCTCTGCACTTTATCAAATTTTGCTCATTATTTCTCCTGCGTCTGCCAAACTCTTCTATCCTGCTGTGATACTGATGAAGAAACAATTTGGTCAGGAATGCCATGAAGTGTACAGACAGTGCCCTCTTTATTTAAGCCTAAGGTCGCTCACTCTCTATCCCCCCCTCCCTTCTTCCATCTTTCCTTTCCTGCATCATACCGATGATGTATGTGAAAGGTAAATGATCAGACCAGGTTTAAGTGCAAAGTCTTGTCTGAGACTGAGGGCTGACGTTTCTTAGAGCCTGCCCTAACTTTCATCAAAGAGAGAGACCTTCAAAGCCTCACATAAGACTGTCATTCACTCTTTATTTCTGCTCAGAATATTGCAATAATGAGGGGATCCTGGCTTATCCACCCCTCAGTTCATTTTAAGGTGATCAAAGCAGGAATGCTCAGAGCTGTGGGTGGTTTCGCATTGCTCAGTGGTCGGGGGTGATCTTACCTGAGCCCCACATTGGATGAGGCTTGAAGCGATCCGGATCCTTCGTCCAGTAGAGTGTCCAAAGGTCAGTGTGTCAGCCAGCTTAAAGCAATACAGACAGAGTTCCCCTTTGAGTGGAATAAATGCAAGTATGCTCACGTTACTGTGAAGAGATAAATAAAGTAGCACTAAGCGACATGAGCACGGACCTCGCACCAGTCAGCGGGAGAGTGGGGAGGGTAATGCTCGGCACAGGCAGCCACATGCCCACAGTGTGGCTGCATCAAGCAGCTTGATGTTCGGCTTCTTCATCTTCCTCACAGTCTCTTTTTTTCAGATTCCTTTTAATCCCTCTCTGTGTTTTCTGTGTTTTCTCTCTTCATGCCGTCACCTCTTTCCTGAAAGCAAAGGAAACAAGTGCACGAGATACCAGAGGCTAATTCTGCTTCTTGGGGGGGGGGGGGCAACCTAATATGTGAGGACAACTGTGGAAGGAGGGAGATACAGGCAGAGAGAGAGAGAGTGTGAGGAAAAGGAGGGGCAGGACAGAGAGGAGGGGGACCCGGCAACGGATGGCTGATCAGAGGAAACAAGGATTGGAGTGTTTGTGTGTGTTGCTGAGGAGGAGGGTGGCAAGGCATTTAAACTTGAGACATGAGAGGAAGAAAATGTTGACATGGTGAGGCAAAGGGAAATGCGATTGGCGGATGAAACAGATGGCTTACAGACATGTTTTGCCTTTTGTTGTTAGATTTGGAAATGGGCTCCCACACAAATTGCTCTTCCCAACAGGTTTCCTTCTCAGGTGTGTTAAAAGGTCTGTGGCTCTAATAAGTTACACAAAACATGCACACAAATATCCAACCCATGGCTCGCTATATCTGAGCAAACGAATCAATGCTGAAATTACTTGCAGTTAATTGAACCTGAACTACTTGTCAGTCTTTGTGTCATGTGTACACTTTGGTCTTGGTATTTCTTTTGGTGTTTATATTCAACAAAATGAAACAAAATTAAGTCAATAGAAAGTGGTGCTTTTATACAAAGGTTTGGGAGGAGAAACATTTTGATAACAGCAAAATAGCTGATTTGTGTGAGAAATGTCTTGATTTGTCAGATATTTCATTTGTTTGATTAAACAGACATTATCATCAAGGTATTTTATCTATGAACTTTCAATTGATTTTCCAGAAAATTTACTTACAACATACCTGTATATATCAACATCGTAATCCTAAACCTGCATTAACTGATTTTTGGCCATTTGTGCAAAAAAGCATCCAGATGACACTGACCAACATTAGCATTCATGCAAACTCTAATATTTCCTCTCTTTTAGCTCTGTTTTTTGTCTCAACCAAACCTTCCTAAATGCTCCAATTAGTTCATCAGCTAATTGCTAACTCTGTCTTTCTGTCATGAGAGCGTGAAATACCAGAGGCAGGGAAAGGAACCAAGACCAGACAGCAATTTATTGGCAGTAATGAGATTACACGCAGGTAATGTTGGCAGGAGGTAAGTCCAGATCCAGAGACAGAAGCACAGGGAACATACAAAGGCAAGACAGGAACATGAAAACCTAACACAGCACAAGTACAACAAACAGTCGAGTAAACAGAGTTAGAAACAGACTGAATCAATAAAGGAAAGGAACCAGTAAATAAAGGAAAGGGACTAACGAGGGAATCAGGGGCAGGTGAACACTAGAACGCAGGTGAACCTAATCAAAACAGGAGGGAAAGAACAAAGACAGGAAGTAAAACTAGAACATACACACAAGAGGATAGAGTACCAAAATAAAACGGGAAATGAACCAAGAGCATAGAACGAAATGTTACACTTTCTGCTGTTGTGGTTCCTTGGCCGATAATGTGTGGTTGGTTTGTTATATCTTTTTCACTAAACACTGATGAGAGTAGTGGGAGTCAATCAACGCAGTAAAGTTACAGGCTTTGATGAGCAATGAGCTGACAGACACTAAAATTAGTTGGGTGATCATTTTCGACCCATCTTTTGATCCGTGGTGAATATAAGAATAACAGTTGTTGCAGCTTTAAAATATTATACATATTGCCCACTCTTAATAGACACCCATAAAGTACTTCCATTTTCCATTTTCCTTTTTTATTGCCACTAATAAGATGTTTCCTTGAGGCTACCAGACATCCCTCCAATCATTAACCAGGTGATCAAACTAATTTTTAATATTTAGGAAACTCTTAAATCAAGTGCTTTTATCTGGTTACAGTAATTGGACTGTAATGTGAATACAAATGCTTCTGATGCAGCACCTATCTGAGGATGACGGTGCAGTTGCTTTATTCCAGTCACATCCCACAGTGATAACATTTACAGTAGGTGGCCTTCTTTAAAATGCTGATCCACTGCAAGCCCCAAACACCCTCCACCTCTCAGTCACCCATCACACGGTTCAATCTATCATCCACTGAAACACCCAAAGTGAAGCTCTGGAATAGCTACGATGATGAAATTCAATGTGGATGGCTGTGAGATGAACACAGTCACACAAAATGTACAAACATGATACAGTTGGACTGCTGTGCTCTAGCATGTCGATTCCACGCTGCTGCCAGTTTAAGTGTAAATTCAGATCAGATATCATAAATGTGCTTGCAAGTGTCGTTTCAGAGAAGTAAGAGAGTATTAGGTGGATGAGCAGGAGGCGAGGCCTGAGGTGAGATTGACGCATGGTGCAATGTCGAGTAAATGTCAGTCTAATTCTGATATGCTAAAAGACCTGTGAAGAAGACGTCAGTTCTGCTCTGCCTCGTGCATTACAAGAATATGGTGGATAAACGTGGGGTTAAGTACAGTCTATAAAAGCTATACAAACAGCTTAATGGCATTCAGTGTGTGAGGTGCTCTTGTGTAAATGAGATAGACTGTTTATTAAAAATCAAGTGTTTAATGCTAGCAGTAAAAGCAGTAATGGCACAGTCCTGTCAGGCTTGGCAGGGTCCCACTGAGACACTACTGAGGAAGAGATGCCCATGTAAACTCATATCCTAGTTTTTTTTAAGACACCTTCACTTTTATTTCATTTGCATAATATGGACACACACACACACGCCAACACCGTCTGGCAACATGCCACATAGGGGGTTAGGTTAAGGGACATTGGGGAAGGACAGCAAACTGGACCAGTAAGCACATTTCACCAGGGGGATACAGTTACACACACACACACACACTATTCCTCTACCTCAGGATCGCTCTTCTTTCTCCAAACCATTCTCTCGCTCTGTCTCTCTCTCTCTGCAATATAATTTTACAAGAACGCTCACCATTACATCCAACAGAGTAATGCATGACTCGCACACATGTGGCTCATCAGTGTTTACGTATGTCTTTATTCCCCTCGACATGTGGAGCTGTTTGGACTGATGTAACAAGTCATTTAACCAACAAAATAAACTGCTGTTGGCCACAGTGATGCAGTTACATTTTTACAGCTCTGTGTTCACTTCCTCTTTTTTTTGCTTTTGTCTCAGACAATTAAAGGTTTGTAAGTAATAGTACACCTTATACACTGAGGTAGGGTATTTCTGTCCTCCGAGGGAGGTCAAACAAGGCCAAACTGCTGGACACTTGCTTTAGAAGATCATCCACTGGCTCAATATGACAACCTACTGTCTTCAAAATTACTGACATTCATTAAGAATATGAAGCAGATATCGTTCTTTTCTTGTTGATAAAAATCACAAATTGTGTTTAAACGTATTTAAATCCTTTACTTAAATTAAAATAGGATTATGTCAGTGTAAAAACATGCCATTAAAAGTAAAAATATTATTTAAGTAAAAGTGTGGATTTGTTTTGTAGCTATATGAGCTTAAAGTACATTGTGATAATTTTCACTACTTCATATACTTCTTCACAGGTTAGTCTTTAACAATAATTATACTTTATAATATGTTCTTATATTTTGTATGTAAAATTGTATTCTGCAAAATAACTATAGCTGTCAGATAAATAGTGAAGTAAAAAGTACAATGTCCCTCTGAAATGTAGTGAAGTAGCCGAAAATGGAAATACTAAAGTGAAGTACACGTAGCTCAAATTTATACTTAGTACAGTACTTGATTAAATGTTCTTCCACCACTGGCATTGCCTATCAATTAGTTGTTTTTTTATATTATATCCTGAGACCCAGCCTATTCATTTATGTCCTCTGTAGCGGACACTGGTTTTTGGTCTATAGTTTCCGACTCGTTTGAGCTACTCTACTACGTCCTGGTGTGCTAAATAGAGGACATCCTGGCATTTCCAATGATATCTCATGTGTTTGGGTGAAATGAGGGGAACATTGTTTTCATGCTGAGACAAAGAAAGTTAAAATGGAAGATACTTATTTCCTCGGTTCTCAGGAGGATATCTTAGGTACATTGATTGTCAATTAATGACTGTTTATTTAGTTGATGGTGCAGCCTGTGACGGAACTATAAAGATGTTTTTTCATGTTGCTAATTTGCTGCCTGACGAAAGAAGTGCAGGAATTCAACTCTTTCCTTTATTGTGTAAATAATAAAATGCTGTGGTTGATTCTAGATTTAGCACAAAGACCCATCTACGTCAGAACCATTACACACATCATTTGTCTCTTTATCTACGAAGGCATTGTCACACAAAAGCAAAGTGAAATTCATCAAATAATAACATTCATCCCAAATAAGAGTTTTACTTGAAATGGTGCCAGTTTTGTTGTTTTTCTGCAATGGTGTTGCCTCCTTTTGCCAGCAGTGTGTGGCAGCAGTCCTGGAGAACACTGACTTTTTCCACTTTTTTCCACCTCAAGGATAAAAGCACCAACCTCTTCTCTTGCTCTTCATTTTGAAGATTTAATCAGTCAGATTTCCTTGATTAATCCCTTTTCATGTAAATAATTACAGAGTTTGATACGATCGCTAGCTGGATATAGAGGACGGCATGCAGATTTCTGATGGTGCCGAGTCCCCAGGTACCTTCATTAGCCTGATTATTCTGATCTAAACACACACCACCAACCAGTTTATGTGTAAATAGGTTAATTCTATTCCCACTCCTCACTCACTCTGCCAGCACATTGTGTTTAACTGATGAGATCCCACCAAATGTTACCTGTTTTATTCAGTCTCTACCTTACCTCAGTCGCAACATTACCCTCAAGTATATAATTTGCACACTACAAAGGGTGTGAGATTTTTTATGCAGACTGCGCTGAAATTCAATCATTCATCAACTGCAGAAAAGAGCAGTCAAGGATCATGTCTCTCTCTTTCCAGAAGGCCTCAGTCAGACTTCACATTTAGAGCAGTTTGTGTAGTGGCGACACCCAGTGGCCAAATTCTCATCTCTCATCCAAGTGATGATTATATTACAGCAAATAACTTTAACCACTAGGTGGCGGTGCAATTCTCTCCTCATTTATAAATTCTGTACTGACAAGTGCATCCCATGATAGCTAAAGCACTCCTCCTAGGTATATGCAGGATGCTACTTTATCTTGAACATCATTTGAATGAAGATACTGTTATTGGGTCCTGAGTGAGTGTTTAGTACCATCCGATGATTTGTTGTTGACAAAGTGCACAATAGCTGCATGCTGTTGTGTAGCAGAGGAGACTAGGAGCTGCTGCCCCAACTGCCCCTCTCTCCTCAGGATTAGTGAGTTAATACAACCATTCAGAGCTCCGATCAGCTGCTTAATTCTGTTTTATCCCAAATTACACAACCATGCATGCATGATCTGTGCACTCCCATAGGTACATACTGCACATGCATAAGCATATACGTACCTACTAAATGCAACATGTACACTTTATATATTATATAGATGTATTGCAGATAACATTCAGGCAGTAGGAATACAAAATCTAACTTCATTTTCGTAACGCTTTAGTGTACGGGTTCATAGTTTCTTTATAATTTCCTAATATTTTCAAAGAACATTTCCCTGAAAACAATTCTGAATTTGAATATTTGAAAATAGGAAAAGAACTGTTCTATTTAAACCCAAGTAACCATTCATTCATTATTAATCATCAATGGAAGTGTTATTCTCCATATTATGACTGTAGACAAATTTCACATTTATGTACGCTCAGCTGACCTGTTCACTCACTTTAAAACATTTGTTACACATGCAATAAATTATATGGGATTGTAGAAATTGAATCCTGTCTCTATGTTTTCTATAATTAGTACAAATTCCATGGTTCCCTTCAGGAAAGTTATTTAAAATGTTTAGGAAATGATTTGAAGGTAAGCCGATATCCAAAATGGTCCTTTTCCACCAGGAATGTGCCTTGCAGAGATTAAAAAACTCTTTTACAGAAGTTTCCTGCCCAAGATAGCAGCAGCACATGAGACATATAGCACCTCTGCTGTCATCATAGGCTCATGTAGATCAGAGTCACAGTCAGAGGGGTCAAGGGTGTACGGGCGAATGCAGCCCTTTGTTTGTATTGGTTGCAGAAGTGCCCTTTTCAAATGGAAAATCTTTTGTCCCCCTAAGACATTGGTCTATCAACTGTGTATCATCTATCATGTGGATAAATAAGGAGTATCTGTGCCTTCAAAGAGCAGAGAGATGCCCTGTTTTCGTTATTCATCCCGCCTCTTCAAAGTTAGTCCCTGGTTCCCCTGGTTAGTAGTGCAAATACACACGCACACACACACACACACACACACACACACACACACACACACACACACACACACAGGCTTATACTAATCCTTGCAAAAACAAAGTGATATATTTCTCCCAGTGCAGGTCAAGCGTGGGATGTTCATGTTTATCAGGATTGCGAGCATTTTATCCATAATATAACCTCTAACATCATACTTTCCAAACACTCGCTGTTCTAAATGGAATGATGCGGTGGACACTGTGCACAAATACACAGGAAGATAAGTTGGCCAGCAACAAGGTGATATACAGCGGACTCTTTCAGACCATTCCCACCAGTGAGGCTTGACCCAGTGTGACCTTGTGACCCCCTCTAACTGACCTCTCAGTGGGTGGCCTTCACTCTGACCAGCCTCAACCGAAGTGGCTGCTCTTAGATCAGAACTTTGCTATTTTCCTTCAATATCATCTCCACTTGGACAGTGCATTTCTAGGCCGATATTTTTCTACTCAGTCAGTTGCTCTTTTTATCACAGTTTTCTCTTTTCCACCTGTTGATATCTAATGTTTCTCCATTACTTTATAATCATCAGATTCACTTCTGCCTCTGCATCAAAACCACAAAAGCAAAGTCGGGTATCTCCGACCCCATAAATGTTGATTTACGTATTACAAATGTTCCTGAATGTCTGTATGTGTACATGAAAGGTCAAATATGTAAATCTGCACAGGTGTTTGTTACATATGTCAGTGTTATGTTGTGGTCTGAGTGAATGTCAGGACAGGATTATGCTGCCCGAGTTTCATGGAAGAAGAAAGTCTGAATGTCCGGGCAGCCATGTTAATCATAAATCCTTATCTTACAATCCTGCCTCGCACATCTGCCCCTTTCATTAAATGACGGCCAAAGGATTAGTGCAGCTAAACCACTGAGATCTGGGGAGAAAAATGAGAAACAAGTGTGAACAGTGAGTGAACGGGATCCCTTGCTGCTGATGGGGTTGGTGAATTGATGGAGTTGTATCTATCTATCTATCTATCTATCTATCTATCTATCTATCTATCAAAATGTAAACACAGAATCCAAGGACTGATTGAATTTCTTTATATTTTAATAACATCAAATCTTCCAAGAGACAAAAAAATGAAAAAGACTAAGAAATATTACATGGTACTAGATTTTCATTTTCACAACGTTATCCTGTTAACCTGAGAATGCCATTGTTGTTTCTTTGCCTCGGTCCCTTGCTCCGTCAGTCCCCATTTATTTTCTTCCAGTTTTAAAATCAAAACAACAACTTCCAAAGATCAGCTGCATCGTGTTTTGAGATCTACCTCTGAATATGTTTCGAGTATGAAACACTGTAATAAACAACGACACAAAAGAAATATAAGAACTAAACTATCAGTCTAAGTAGCAAACAAACAGTGGCCTTGACCACAAATATATACAAAAGTAAAACCAGACACACACCTGCACATCAGAACAAAGTCCATATACACTGTATTAAATTAGAGAATAAATAGAAATACTTTAATTTATGTAAAATATCCAATGTTACCAAAGCTAAATTCCTGTTAGGACCCTCGAGGTCCTGAAATCATTTGGTTATCAGTTTTTTAAGAAAATGTATTTCTTATGTATGTATTGTATAGTCAAGTATTGTCTAATTTTAACAATGTTCAGCAGTGATATTCTCAGTGCACTATGTATGTAAACAAACCATTAATATCCTACAGTTACTCTACTAGCAGGCTCATCCTTCATTCTTAAAGTCCATGAGGCATCAGTATCAGCCAGTGTTCATGAAGGATCAAAGAGCAAAGACGATCAGTCAGGTTGTATTGATGGCTGAAGCAGAATCGACCCTCCTCATCCGTCTTAGTCGCTGTAGATGGAGGTTATCTGTCGGGGGGGCATGTGCGGTGGATGGTAGGAGTCGTATGGCCCCTCTAAGTGTACGTCATAGCCGGTCTGAGTCTGATACAGGCCCTGGTCCACTAGGGAGGGGGAGTAGTGGTGTGGGGCTGGGTAGTGGGGCGAAGGCTCCTGTTTGGGCACCAGGTTGCTGCTGATGCTCAGAGGTGGTGTAGGTGGGCCATCGTATGGAGGGGTCCCCACGCCGTCAACATTGTACTCACTTGGCGAGTGATTCTCGAACATTCCTCCTTTCATCGCCCTCAGGTGAAGCAGGTGAGCAGAGTCAAATGTGCCATACGGCGGACTTGGCAGGCCTGGAGACGAGTAGCTGACCACGCCACCGAGAGGAGTAGTTGCTGCCCGACCTCTGTGTCTGTCCTCAGGCCTCATCCCACCTCCAGGAGAAGGTCCCAGCTGCAAGCAGCCAGCCACCAGGTTGGTGGTGGGCTGTGAGAGTCCCTTACACAGCGTCTCCATGAAAGCCCTGCTCTCTGTGGAGAGGTCTCCCTCCAGGGCCTCGGACAGAGCGCAAATGTAGTTGCGGGCCAGCCGTAACGTCTCGATCTTAGACAGTTTTTGTGTTTTCGAGTGACAGGGCATGATGGTACGCAGGTTCTCCAGTGCATCATTTAGACCGTGCATACGTGAGCGTTCCCTGGCGTTAGCCTTTACGCGCCTCACACGGAATCGCTCCTGCCGGGCCTTGGTCATCCGCTTTTTCTTGGGCCCTCGCCGTTTTGACTCGTTTTCGTCCTCTTGGCCCTCCTCCTCATCCGCCTCATCTTCCTCCGCATCCTCACTCCCCATCTCCCTGTCCTTCTGGTTCACTCCACTTGCTCCGTAGCGTTGTGATGAGAGTGACGCATCTCCATCAGGTGAGCTCATGTCTCCATCCATCCACTGCAGAGCGCTGATGACCTCCTCTCCTTCGCCTTGTCTCACATACGGTTTAATCATCATACTCTAGAAAGAAGAAAGCAGCTCCATCAAATACATGTGCTGTGGTGCACACAGGTTTACAATCTTTATTACTGTAGTAACTGTGTTACATTTCAGAAAAACTGCAGACATGATGTGCTTTTATCAATAGAGAAAATTCTTTATATTGCTGTTCTGTCTTTACTGTCTTGTGTAATCTATGCATTTTGTTATTGCTGGGAACATAATGATATATATATTATTAGAGGTTGCAGTTTTGTGGGAACCCGCATAGCCAAGTCTTGGTGAGAGGCAAATTCTTTATTGCATTATTATACTCTAAATGAATCTATTATGTTGGGTTTAATTGCAAATAACAGCTTTGTTTCAATCATCAGTACATTTATAACCACAAAGAAGAATGGCAGTGGTGAAAAGTAAACATTTACTTAAGTACTAACCTCAAATACTCAAGTGTTTGTACTTTACTGTATTTCTATTTAATGCTACTCCATCACTTGTCAGAGGAAAATATTGTACCGTTTACTCCCCTACTAGTTACTTTGCATATTTAGATCTTACATACAAAATGATACGTTTATATAATATGATGTTATACTATAAGTTAAACTACACACCAGCTCAACCAGCCACAACAAAATAATGATGCATTAAGATATTGCATTCACGTGTTCCACGTGAATTTCTTCTGATTCTTTAGGTTGTTTCTAAAGCTTCAGTGCAGAACTTTTACACTTCTATTGTTACTTTAAGTTAAATAAATGATCTTAATACTTTTTTCCCTGTGAAGAACCTGACAGTCGCGTACCAACTTGCAGAGTCTTGGCTCACCCTCCAGTTGTCTATGGCTGTCCTACACATAGTGGGTATATTATATGTAACAGATTTCAGTATTTTAAGACTGAATGTGTCTAAATTTGATTACTTTTAGGCCAATAAAAAAACTTTAAATAATTCAACATTTCTCTACCAGTGTATCCCCTCACAATGTGAAGAAGATAGCACTTTTGACTGATTCATTAATTAACAGTTCAAATGAAAATAAAACCAATTCCTGGCTATGGCCCTGTGAAGGATGCAACCCGGAGCCAGCGTGTGGTCATTCACCAATAAAATAACTTCTTTTTATAAACCGCTGCCCTCAAACCGGCCCGACGGGTTCAGCACCGGACAGCTCCATCCTGTCGCGCGCTCCTCGGCCACAGGTGTTGCTTGACCGAAACAATGACGTGCAGGGAAGAGATCACCCAGACGACACCTTCGTGGTAAGTGATGGCTATTTGAATTTTCATGCATCTATTTTCATTCCTCCTCTCGCCTTTTCTCCCCGCACTCAGGGTAATCCCGGTCAATTTGTGAACTGCTAATGCCCCGGCGAGATAAAGTCACCGGCAGGACGTCAATCTGGGGCATCGCAGGATTTGCTCCGCGGATGAAGCGGCGCCCGTGGGATTAAAAGATAGATCGACATCCCCGAGATCAGCCACAGGTCGACTCTGATTGAATTGAAATCAGACATTTGCAAACGCAGAAATAGTAATGTCTCGCCACAAATTGGTAAACGTCGACCGAAGCCTTTCCTTCCGTTGGTTATGTTCATTGCTTGTCATGTGTAGGTGTTTCCGTTGGAGACCAAAGCCGCAGGAATGTGCCAACATACAGGTTCACCACGTTTTTCAAAAAGTAAAAAAAAAAAAACCACAAACAGACTTACAAGATATGAGCTCTTTTCGTGATTAGAAGATATACACACACACATATATATGTACGCCCCACATAGTCCTTCGGGCTACATAAATATATTAAATAATTCATTTAATGAATTATAAACCTGTTTGAAGCATACCTGCGCTGAAGTGTCCCGGGACCTCCTCAGGAAGTTTGGCAGTCTTCGTTTCCGCGCGGATCACAGTTTAGCTGTCTGTCCAACAGTGTTGCAGCTCCGTGATGTCTCCCCGTGCAGAGCTGGCTGTCCCACAGTCTCGGCGTGGGTCACCCCGCGGGGGCTCTGGGCTTTAACCTCCACGTTAAAGCTCCTCCTCCTCCTCCTCCTCCTCCTCCTCCTCCTCCAATTCCTGTTGACGCACTTGAGCCCGCGCGTGGCCGGCCCGTGGCTCGAGCCCTTGCAGCTCCACTCGTTGCCTCTGTGTGTGTGTGTGTGTGTGTGTGTGTGTGTGTGTGTGTGTGTGTGTGTGTGTGTGCGTGTGCAGGGTCAGGGAGATGTGCATAAGCTCACAGAAACGCTGCAGACAAACAGGAGAGGCCCAGGCCTTTGTTGCTGCGCGAGGGCGGCCGCCAAATCCGCAGCACGTTCGCGCTGAACGGAGGAGAGACGCGCTCAGGCGGCTGAGCCTAACTGTGTGTGACAGCTTGAAGTTGCATGTAAGCAGGTGTTTGCTCCGTCCCCTCTTCCAGCCATCCATCCCTCCGCACTGCGCAGACAGGCTGCTGAACAAGTTAATTTCACCCAAGAGGTACGTTCGGTCACGTGAGGTGCGCAGTTCCGGCAGTAACGTCTTTGGGACTCATTTAACGGCCTCTTCTCTCTGCAGTATGTAGGTCCATGCCTTGAATTTACAGTCGCTTAAATCACCTTAACCCAAGTCACACGTTGAAGACTTGCTTGACAGTATTTTCCAGTGGTGGAAGAAGTACTCACATCCTTTAAGTAAGTGAAATTTGAAAAAGCACAATGTAAAAACAGTAGTAGACGTTTTGCATTCAAAATGTTTTTTAAACAAACATTTTTAAAGTTAATGATAAGGAAAAGCACTATCAGCAAAATGTACTTACAGTATGAAAAGTCAAAGTCGCCTACTCATTATACTAATACACACTTTCATACCGTTAAATTTTTTTTTTTTTGATCATTGATATTATTGATTCATTAACATGCAAGCAGCATTTAAAAGCTGCAGCTGATCGAGGTGGAGGCAATTTTTACAGCTTTGTATACTGTTGCATCATATTTCTTGTACAGGTATCTAACATCTAAATCTGCAAAGTAACCACACAAACAGGAAAATAACAGGAACCAAAAATGGTTCTTCGGAGTGATGCCGTAGAAGAACCATTTTTGAATATGGTTCTAGTTGCCAAGAATAGTGGAGTAAAAAGTACAACATTTTCCTCTAAAATTTAGTGGAATAGAAGTATGAAGTATAGCATAAAACGGAAATGCTTGAATTAAGTACAAATATCACAAAATTGTGTTCAAGTATTATACAGTATTATAGTAAATGTACTTAGTTACATTCCACCACTGGTATTTTTCATTTGGCCAATAGCTGTATCATCAGAAAAGCAAAGTTCTCTTTGCTGGATGTAATGATGTATGATATAGGTTTTTGGATGTCCTTTTAGTATGTTGTAAGTTTGTTGTGAAAAGTGAGAAAAATTAAGAAAGGTGGCAAAATCATCTTTATATGCAGGGTACCAAAAGTTGTCAAAGGCTTCTCAGACAACATCAAATGAAAATTTAAACTTGCTACACAGACAAATTACACACTCAAATTACACGTTGACAAATGTTATCTGAGGCTTTGCACAGACCAAGAAAGAAAACAGGGAGTTTAGGCTCTGCACTGTAACACTGTGCTTAAACATCCAGTCAATGATTTAAAATTATGCAAACGTTTCATGTTTCAGAGGCGTTTAACAAAGGCAACACTGTAAGTGTGGTTCAAAAGCTATAAAATTACTCTCATTTTGAGAACGCTACACTTGTGAAGTAACTATAAGGGACCTGCTATATATGGAACTAAAAATATTTTTGTCTGAACAGGACTACTATATGCTTTATAGTAAAATAATCTCATGTCGTTCTGAGTTTACCTTTTAAATCACAACCAAAATGATAAACATAATTCAAATGGTCGATTAGACTCTAAGAATGAACCCGTCTTGTTGTTATTCCAGGTGGGATTACCACAAATAAATGCTCATAATGTGTCCCTGAATCACACTAATGTTCTGTGACAAAGACGTGAACAACAACAGGATCTCTTGTAGACACTCCTCATCTTGGATCGGGGAACAGAGAGGCAGAGGATATGCATGCTTTAGAAACAGAGCAGCGCATGTTCTAACAGAGATGCTTGAGGTAGGTGACAAGGTAAAACTGCACACCCAAACGATGTGCTTCTCATTCCCCGTTCATTCCCAGGTCAACCACCTTCCCTTCCCAACTGCTCCTACCCCCCCCCCCCCCGGGCCTTTGCCTTCCCTATTCCACACCTGCAGCCTGAAATGGGAATAGCAAAGACAGGCCATCCCCAGAGTGGAACTAGCAGGGGAATATGATAGCTGAGGCCTTGTGTCCCCATTGCGTACACTTATAACACTGTTTATAATACTCAAATAAATAAGAAATTGTGTTTTATTTTTGCATAGGGGTATTGCTGGGGTACCAACTTGCTAAATACAACGTCTGTCATGACAAAACTGCTCTTTTTTTTGCTCCTTTATCATTTTTATTTTCAGTTTGACCCATTTACTGTTTATCACCCAGTCTTCACGTTCCACAAGTGGTGCTCAAGTGTAATACTGTATGTATGCCATAAAGTCCCCAGGTCCCTCAGTGCTGACCGCACATGATGAAGTCCTCCTGCAGATGGTCTTCTCCTAAACATATCTCTTATTTTAACAGTCCGTGGCTCAGATGCTCATCTATCCTCCACTGGCTGCTCAGCTCACTCAGCATGTTCACATTGCTCAGAGGACACTGCCTCCCTCACCTTTTCTAGGTATGCTTGTTAGATGGAGGTTTAGTTTATTAGACAAAAAAATATGAAGGACAGATAAAACTTCACTCGAGTACACTCACAAACATGACCTTCCTATGAATCCCCAGAGTATATGTGTGTGACAGTGGGGGAAAGTGGGTTTTGTCCATCTGTCATTCTGGAAGTCCTCAGAGAGATGCCAACACCACAGCATGAGGAGTGTGTGATTGTATGTGTGTTCGTGTTTTGTGAGGATACATTGCATGTGCAGCAATCTTTTTTCTTCCTACAATTATCAGCAGCCTTGGATATACTTTTACTGCAGCGATACTATAAGAAGGTTACATCAACGGACCAAGATTGTATCTCTCTCTCACTCTGCATATGTCTGTATGTATCCACTTCAGAATTTATACCACTGGTAACGGCAATGACAATGCGGTCATCAAATTGTTCGGATCATACAAAAAACTCCAGAGAATGAACGTTGCTCTGTATTTCATGGTCCCCCATCAACTTTAGAAATGGCTGGCATATAAGCCAAACTTGAACCTCCCTCCAGCCCAACACCGAACTTGGGGAGACAGGGGTGATGCTGACCATGTGTCCTCCTACTAACCAACCCATAGATGGACCTCACTACTGGGTAAAATAGACACCCCCCTCTGCCTGAACCCTTAAACCCCCTTAACCCTTCCCTAAACCCTCTGTTGGCCCCCTGTTGTGCGTACTCATTGGCTGACCGCCTTCAGGCGTCCCTTTTCCACGGGTCCATTGTCTGGCCCCATAAGCAGCTTTGTTTCTGCATGTGCAGCTGGGCTAGCCCGCGCAGCCATTAGCCACAACACACTAAAAGGAGAGCGGGATAATATAATTACAAAACAAAAGTCAGGTGGCTCACGAGATCTGCCAGGAGGAGCCCATTTGGGGGAGATGCGAGGACACGCTGGCGGGTGGCCAGCTATAATTCGATTATGAAGTTGTGTGAGTGACAAAAGAAACAATTGAATCTTTTTTCTTTTATTTGCCCCACTGTGATTTAATTTGATTCCACTGGGGCTTTAAAAAGAAGGCAGTGTGAAAAGAGACTAGATTTACTTTTCTAATTTTCAGAGTCACAAGCTCAGAAAATGTAATGTGGTCTGACAAAATAATGAGAGAAATTCTTCCCTGGGCTAACTTTATTGTCATGTTGCTGCAACACTTTGACTGCATGTGAGGCCCAAATCAGATGGATCGCTGAAGGCCGCACCCTTCCTAAGACCTGACCGGTCTTGCGCTCTCGTTTTGCATGAACGCACACAGACTGGTGGACAATGGGATCAGTGGCAGCTCCATCTCCTGTAATACTTTCGTCAAACAGGGCTGCAAGTGTGTCCCCCTGTTCTGTCGGCAGACCAGAATTTATCCTGTTAGTCACCCTAGATGAGTGAAAGAGTAAAATCTACCCCCATCCCAGCTGGACACACACGCACGCACACAAGGATGCACTCATTCACACACACACTCACACACACACACCCACACACGCACACACACACACACACACACACACACACACACACACACTTTACCTCACACTGGGGAGTTACACACACAGCTTTATGGACAGCTGATAAGAACAGGTTTAGCTGGTGGCTACTGTTTGAAGCAGGTCAAGCAGAACAGGATCTGTTAATGTCGTTTTTTTTCTATAGTTCACACTGCAAAAGACTGCATTTTGTTTTTTTGTTGTGCTGTTTTATAAGACAATAAGCAATTGTGTCAGATGCACACATGCTCGTACTGCTGAAGGGTTGGTGTCAGTATTGTGCCCATTCGGGGTGTGTAAACGCCCATTTTTTGCCCCATTAGGCACAGTTTGATCGTGCCCCTGGGAGAGCACCACATTCTCTTGCTCTGTAAGACTGCTCGAAAGGTTGCATTGCAGATGAATCCACTATATGGTTTACAGTTTTATTTGTGCAAGTAGATATGCATGTGTCAGAGTGGGCTACCTCTGAAAAGAAGCAAGAAAATATTTTTTTACCCCCGATTATTCTGGACTGCTTTATTAAAACATGAATGAACAAAAATAAGATGTTATACATTTGTATCACATTATATCTTTTAACTTTTAAACTGAATAAGGAATTATTTTTTTAATATAACAGTAATGAAACACATGCAGACTCCTCTGTGAGTTGCTTATTGTTTAGCAGATGGAAGCTTTAGTTCATGGGGGTTGCAGGAAAAGCAGAGCCGATGAACTTCTTCCCATCGCCATAGAAAGAATTATCCCAGGTGTAAGTTTGGATAATGAGCTCCTTCCCTCCCAGGCTCAGATAACACCTGCGGATGAGGGACAATAAAATATCTAAATCAGAAAAGATTCACATGCAAGACAACATCACAGGATATGTAGATATACTCACTGTTTTCCTGGGCGAGTGATGTAGCAGAGGCTGTATAAGGCAAAGTCAAATTCTGGGCTGCTGCCAATGACTGCAGAACCGACCTGCTTGTAGTAACCGTCCCACATGAACTGCATCCCCATGACATCAGGGTAGGTTGCCCACTGAGAGCAGGCGAAAGAAAGAAAGAGAAAATAAAGGGAGTGCTACATGCGAAACAGTAAATAATGAATTACTGTTAAGTAGCTAGTCAACATTTTGAGGTCTGTAATGTTGAGGTGTGTGCTTACAGGCCCATTGAAGCTGTGGCTGTAGTAGTTCAGCTGTCCTCTTTTCTCGAGAAGATAAAACTGGATCCAGTTGTGGAAACCAGACACCTTTCCTCCATTGACCTCTCCTATTAGAGAATGTGTTTCTTAATAATCACACTGAAAAAAAATACTTGCAAAACATCTGTGGTGTTTAAAAGAAATCTGCTCTGTCCGCACCTGCAAAGATGTGTTCAAAGCCGCTCGAGTCCATCTTGTTGTTTTTGCGGGAGTACAGACCAAACCACATTATCTTCAGGTCCTGGATGAACTCTTCCTCTGATGCATAGACACCTTAAAATATAGAATAACATACACTTTAAACACTAGAGCAGAGGTTTTTAAAACCCTTAGCACCTGATCACCACAATTAGAATAAGAAATGGCACTGTTCTCAGTTTCAGAATCTGAACACACACACAACGCACATATTTTTATATTCTGTGTGACTTACACTTTCCGATGATATCATATTCCTTATGTTCATTTTGAATAAACATCCATAAATCTGATTAAAAATCATAGAAAAAATATGTTCTTTATAACTGTAGAACGTTCCTCAGGTTTTTGAGTTTTCTTCAGCATCAAAGTAATCTTCTGATAGTTGTCTGTGCATCCAAGGGCTACATTGCAACCAGGAATATATGCTAAAAAAATGGGCTCAAGTTGTAGCCCACAGCTAAATCACTGCCTCCATGGCAACATTATACCTCTTGATTACATCTGACAAAGTATTATGGGAACTATAGTTCCTAAACATAGAGCATGAGTATCCCCAAGTAGTAGTAAGACAAAGAATAATATTAGGAATGACAAAATCCATTAATATCAATGGACTATCAATATTTCTTTTTCAACAGAGTAGACAGGGGCTATTGGGGCCTACAGTCTCAAGTTGTCTGAGGGGGGCCCACAGCGTCAGATTGTAAAAATCCCCTGCACTAGAGCACTCGCATTACCAGACCTCTCTCTCTGTGTGTGTAATACTGAACCAGTGTCAGGATGTACTGTAACATAGTTACCCTTGGTGTAGAGGAAAGCAAACAGCTCTCTGCCCAGCTCAGTGTTGGACATGGTCTCCTTGACGAAGGTATACTGCTCGGTCAGCTGCTGAGGACTGAAGTCCTCGGTCTGTCCTGTCATCCTTTGATAGTTGTCCAGCACAGCCAGGAGAGCAGCATAGGTGGGTCTGGAGAACAGAGTCTCTTCATCCACGTATCGGAACAAGCTGGAAGCACAATATCAAACACCACAAACATCAAGATCAGGAAGAAGAGGAGCTGGCGAGATTGAGAGCTTTGCTAATAAGATTGCGTCCTCACGCTTCAGAGGAGAGATCTGACTGGGAGCTGGTCTGAGAGTCGGGCACCAGAGCCTGAGGGTCAATGATCAACTCTGAGGCTGAAGCCTTGTTTGAATCCAGAGCATAGAGTGTCTCAGAGAGAGCCTTGATCTCAGCATCAGTGATCACACTACCTCCACCTCCGTCACCTGCAGAACATCACCAACACACACAGATAATGTCTTTATCAATTTAGTGTTGTTAACCTATAAAACTGATTTATGCACTTCTGTAGCACATTACCACTGGTGCAAAGACAGCAAGTACGTTTACTTAAGTACTTTACTTTAGTACAGATTTGACCAATATGCATATGTGCAATAATGTAAATTCAATAGTTTTTGTATATATACATGTATTTTTGCTATTTTCATGCTATACTTATTTATTATACCTATGGTCTGTTTTGCGCCTTTGCTGCTGTAACATCGGAATTTCCCCACTGGGGCACTAATAAAGGATTATATTATATTATTTTTTACTTTTCATACTTCATTAAGTACATTTTGTTGATATTACCTATATATATATATCGAAGTATTGCTACTTTTACTTGATTAAAGGATCTGAATACTTCTTCCACCCCTAAGAATTACTGTAGAAGTACAAGTTAAGTTGAGGGAAGAGTACACTGATCCCTGTTTTGCTTTCAATGTGTTGCATAGCGGAGCAGTGACACCCACTGGTCATATACTAAAATATAATTTGACCAAGAGGCACTGGCTGCATGAGTCAACAGTAGTGGAAGAAGTATTCAGATCCTTTACTTAAGTATAAATACTGATACCACAATGCAAAAATTAACAAAAACAAGTAAAAGTCCTGCATTGAAAATCCTACTTAAGTAAAAGTAAATAAGTAATGTACTTAAAGTATCAAAAGTAAAATTACCAGTTTTGCATAAACTACTGTGATTGATATTTATGTTATAATAATAATAATAATATAATAATCAATGTGTAAGTATTTAAAAAGTAGTAGTTTTTGTGAAATACAGCGCAGCTTGACCCTCTTCGAGCCTCAAACAGTCAGTCATCTCATACACATCTGAGTAAGAAATTGAGCTTTTTCAGTGCAGTACCACGAAGCTCACTGTTTGACTGCTGACTGCTTAGATTCAGCGTCCACCACGTGAAAGTGACTAGATGTCATAAGCAGTAGAGCAACACGAAAAGACAGAAACTAACTGACTAACAGTGGTGATATACTGCGTGGCACGGGGTCAGCCATAGCTGACACATGTGTGGTCTTACTGTCACAGAGGTCTGCGTAGTCGCTGCAGCAGTTGTTGTACTCGGTGCACTTGGAGTTGCAGTGGCACTTGTTTTGAGAGTCGTATTTCTCACCACATCTGCCTTTACAAGATGTGGCTGCAGCTAGAAGGACAAGAATACACACTTGTGATAAGAAGCAAGGTACACATTGGGGAATTAAAAAATTTCCTATGGACATCTTCAAGTCTGATTGAATCACTCACTTCCACATATTTCAGTGTAGTCTGAACAACAGTCTCCGAAGCGCTCACAGGATGGGTTACACTGGCAGGAGAAACTATTGTCTGTTCCATAACCACACCGACCCCGACATGAGTCCAGAGTGTCTAGGAATCAACAGGACAGATTGGTTTGTTAATGACACCGCAATGCAATCCAATTTTGTAGCTGTTCATAGTTACATGTTATGCATAAATCTGTAATAATATATGGAGATAATAGAGCAGAAAAATTCTCTTACTGCTGGATCCCTGGTAGAACAGGGTCACCCAAAGTGCAAGGATGGCAAAGACCTTCATCTTGACTCAGCTGCAACCTGAAAACAAGGTGAACTGGCTGTTATCATAGACTCCCTTTTATAGCAAGTTTCACCCAACCAATCCAAATGCAATGCTTACATTAACCCAGCCCATAAGTTACGGTGTCATTTACTTCACTGTGATCATGTCTCTTCGATAAAATGTGTTGTCAGGTGACATTTTAACTTCTTAATTGTAAGCTTCTGTTCATAATGGTAATGAGCATTTGTAAAGGACTAATGATTGGTATGTTTCAGAACAAGACCTCAGAAAAAAAGGGAAAATAACATTTCTCTTTATCTCTTCTCTGTGAAACTGCACACCTGCTTAGCGCACAGGCATGTCTAACGTGTCAGAATAAGACCATATCAAGACATGAGCTGTGATAATGACTTAGATTCTATACTTTTTTTTGACAATGAATATCATTTGAATTTAATTAAAACTATGAACCTATGATATTTATCTTTTATCCTGTTGTATTTTAAGGCTATAGTATCCCATACAAACTGAAATTTCTAAAACGTTATTTACACAGGACAACCATTTCTTACTTCTCATGCAAGATGTTGCAGTTCACAGGGTTTATGTAAGATAACTAAGTTCACCTGTCTCAGCGTCCCCTGGTCATGTTGAGGTCACGTACTCTCACTGCAAACACCACAATACACGGCAAAGATGCATGTACATCCATTATTTATGCATTATACGTTATGCATAGTGTATACAATAAAAGTATATTTATATTTGGAACAGTGGTGGAAATTAACTAAGTAGCTACATTCACTCAGTTACTGTATTTAAGCAAAATTTTGAGGTACTTTTAGGCTTTACTTGAGTATTTCCATTTAGATTTTATTCCTAACACTTCTGTACTTTTACTTGTAACAGAATATTGTTTATCCTCCTGACAGGCTGAGTGCCTATTAATTATGTCCTCTGTAGTGGACACTGTTTTTTGGTCTATATCTTTTGACTCATTTGAGCTACTCATTTGAGTCCTGGTAAATAAATAGAGGACACCCTGGCATTTCCAATGATATCTCATGTGTTTGGGTGGAATGAGGGGAACATTGTTTTCATGCTGAGACAAAAAAGTTAATATGGAAGATACTTTTTTTCCTCAGTTCTCAGGAGGATATACTGTGGTATTGCTACTTTTACTTAAATAAATGATTACTTTATATACTTTATCCACCACTGATTCTGAGGCTTTCAGGTGCTTTCAAACAGACAGATGTTAAAACACTTGACTATTGATTTTCTGTTTCTGAACTATAATAGGGAACAGTAGAACAACAACAACAAGCAATTCTCTTGGGAATTGCTGCCTTTCTGTCATTGCAGTTGCATAATAATTTCACTAGTGAGTTAGAGAAGATAAATGAAGTGGGACTTTGTCCATGTATTGCTGAATTGCTTTTTTTATGGCTGTAACTTAACCGTAACAACTTAACCGTTATGTGCTAGCAGAGATCTCTATTAATTTCGATTTAAACAATAGTAACAGACACAGAAATAAGGTGTACTTGTAGAATAAAATGGAAACAAGCACCAAAAAGATTTTGAAAAGCAAGTCTAAAGTCTTTATTTAGTCTTTAGAATTTTTCATGATCAGAAACAGTGATTTTTGAGATCATAATCATGCAGAATATCAACATGTACCATTTAAGTATTGCTCCATTGTTTTAGGTCAAGGAAGTTGCCTGGTTACGCATTCGAAAAATGCAACTGTCCTCCCATACTGTAGAGGGCGCGCAGCAGTAGTGAGTATCTTTACATAGTCTCTTTTGGCCCTCCACGGCATCCTTACACAGCGTGGTTTTCAATGACATTCTGAGTTTTCATACGACAGTTCACTTCGGCAGGCTGTAAAGATGCCGTTTGCCTTCTTACTCAGAAGAATTACAAGAGACGTTGCAAAGGTCAGCATATTAATGCAGATTCCTGTTTACAGTTCACCAGAAGCTCGAGCTGCCACGAGCTGGTGTGTTAGTTAGCCTCTCTGATTTACCAGCCAACGTTACTGGGCCGGTTTCAACGAGTTAACATGCTAATTCATTCTTATTTTTATATCGATATGTATGTATTTGAGTGAGGCTGGATATCTCCGTGTAATATGACATTTGGTGTGACGAAGGTTTGGCACATGCCACTGTCTACTTCAGGTCACTGTGCTTGTTGAAGCTGCACCTTCTCCCTTCTGTCATCCTCAGGGCAGCGTTTTCCAGCATGTACAGTCGTTACATGCAGGCTGGCAGCTTCTGGCAGCTGAGAGAGCCCTCCTGATGAAGCTGCGGAAAACCACCGGCTACACTTTCCTGAACTGCAAGAAAGCGCTGGAGACGTTTGATAATGACATGGCACAGGTAAACCCCCTCTGTCAGTCTGGCCCTGCACGCACAGTTCAGGTGTGGCACAACAATATACGGCATAAAGAGCTTTGGTGACTGTGTTATTGAAAACCATCTTTCAGGCAGAGGCCTGGCTACATGAGCAGGCCCAGAAGGAGGGCTGGAACAAAGCAAACAAGCTGGAGGGTCGCAAAGCCAAAGAGGGTCTGATTGGCCTGTTTATAGGGGATAAAGCTGCAGTTATGGTGGAGGTAAGGCCAGCACTAATAATACTGTAAGCATTTCAGTTGGTAACGTTCCAGTTTGTTGGACATGATTCAGCATTTGTCTTCCTTCTTGTCTGTTTGATGCAGGTGAACTGTGAGACAGACTTTGTGGCCCGCAATGAGCAGTTCCAACAGCTGGTTAAGGATGTGGCGTTTGCCACCTTGGCTCACCACCAGAATAAAACCCAAAGCCAGCCAGGATATGTGAAGGTAAAGTCACATGCTGAGGGCAGGGGTTGTACTGGGGGCAACGTCACTGCAGAGCTGCACGTTGGACTTCCCATAGTTTTGATTTCATGTCATTTTTATGTAAAGAGACACATGAAGTGGACGGCTATAGTGATGTGTGGAGAGTCTTTGGCTCGACAACAGTTTTCTATTCCTGTACAGCCAACTCAGTATAATAGGCCTTTTTAATGAAAGACATTTCGACATGTCACCGTAGGAAAAGCACAGGTGTTAATAAAAAAAAAAGAATGACCAGTTTAGCTGCTTCTGTTTCAGGGTACTGGTGTTGTGCATGCTGGCTCACTGTGACACGGTCATGGATCGGAATGTAACAGAGCCATCATTAATGACAGTAAAGTAACACCTGTACTATAGCGAGTCAAAATGTCTGCTGTTCTGATTATGTCATCAGTGATTTGCATCTTTCAATTCAACATGCTTTTAGATCATGGGATGTGCACAAATCCGACCTTATTAATCTGAGCTGGACAAGTTAATTTAGTGAAACGGGCCTAAACAGAACTGCACATTCACTCTTAATGAAGCTAAACTTTTATCATTCGTTATCTGGCTTATCTCTCCTTTGTGAAATATTCCTTGGGTTGTGTGGGAATAATGGTCCTGTTTGGAAGAAAAATCAATTTTGAAACATTTTAGTGTGTGATACACAATTTGCTCCATGTTTATATACTACTTAGAAATGCTGAATGGGGTGTTAAAGTAAAGCGTTACCCATTTATAATTTTTTTTGTATATGGTTAACCTTGTAGTGTAAAGGTGCTGATGGAGGTCATGTGAAGCTGAAAAGTAAACTTAAGTGAATAATTCTGTGGTGGATTCTTAAAAAATTACAAAGAAGAGCTGTGCATCAATTACCGTATACGACACCATGTTAATGTGTCATTGGACAACGGCATGATGACAGGAATGAATATATGGCTGTGTTCAACTTACACAACACTGTTAACTCAGGACATCAGAATGCGTCTGCCCAGTTTTCTTCTTTCTTTCTGTTTGCTCCCCATTGATTCTGCTAACATTCTGCATTTGTTTTCAGAGTGTCCTGGCAGGTGATGAGTTAACCAAACTCAATGTGGGTGAAGGAGCATCACTTGCTGACCGGGCAGCTCTCGCAATAGGTCAGTAAGAA
The DNA here is from genome assembly GCA_036023855.1 of Gadopsis marmoratus. Taxonomy (NCBI): domain Eukaryota; kingdom Metazoa; phylum Chordata; class Actinopteri; order Centrarchiformes; family Percichthyidae; genus Gadopsis; species Gadopsis marmoratus. The sequence goes on from JAVQJF010007150.1 coordinate 47,468, forward strand.
AATGTTAATTATTTCTTGAACACAGCTGTTTTGGTTTGAAACACATGCCACTCCTGTGCTCCTCCCAGCATTTTGAGGTTTTCTTCACCAGCGATGATGGCAATGTAACACACATTTTTTTTTTCCATGCACGCTTATGTTTCATAAATCATATTCTGGTCAGAATCTTGTCCTTCTGGACATGTTATTAAAACCATACTGTTATAATAATTTATAAAGTTAGTTGTTATTAATATCATTGAAGTCTTCAGTCGAGCCATGATCTCGCACCTACATTTTCTTTGGAAATCTTCCCAGAATTCCAATGTTTTATCTAATATACTACAAGTAATGCAACAGCCCATCATTATGGCTCAGGGGAATAATGTTTTGGTTCATTGTCATCGCATTAATAGCATACATTTTGCTGCAGCAGCCAGCTGTTTTCAGCAGAAAAGCTCTAAAAACCAGCTGTACATTACCTGCCCAGCACAAATCTGCAGGCGGACAAAGTTAGCAACTAGCTGGAGAACATAGTGGAGTATTTAGCAGCAAAATACTAGAAGATATTTCCTTTAGGAGTTGGTAGAGACCAAAGTGGAGATAAGAAGGAGTGAATATTACATTCATCAGGGCACAAACAAGAATGAATCCTAATGTTGCTCCATTTTCTTTCTGGATTTTTTTATTAATAAACTTAAAAGGTAATATTCCAGTGTATATTTCACACTTTGTTTCGGCTGCTGCAAGTCTAAAATATATCTGTTATTTTGGTTTTAAATAAGAACACTTATAGTGTCGATACTGATATTCTATGCCATGTGGAATTTGAAATGTACAAATTGTTGTCAGTTGACAGCAAAAAATAAACAAGAACAATCAAAAACATCTTTGGACCTAGCAAGTGTACTTGAACTGTAAATTGTTGACTTTATACTTGAGAGAGAGCAGGGTTAACGGTATCATTCATATCTCAAAGTGAATTCTTTACCATCCATGAAATGAAGCACAATTTGCTGAATTCAGTTTACCATTTTAAATTGTTTTTCCCTATTTCCTCGCAGGTCGTCTCGGTGAGAACATGTCAGTGAGGCGGGCGGTGACGGTGGGCGTCCCTGCTGAATGGCACATTGGCTCATATGTGCACGGTGGTGTGAGCGGCCAGACTGAGGTGGCCATGGGTCGGTACGGGGCCCTGGTCATATTTCAGGGTGGAAAGGAGGAAGAACAGGAAGTACTAGGACGTAAGCTGGGACAGCATGTAGTGGGAGAGGCCCCCGTGTCCCTGGGCAACATGGATGACCTGCCCTGCGGTGAAAGTGAGACACGCTTGCTGCCTCAGACCTTTCTGGGAGACCCCAGCAAGACTGTGGCACAGTTCCTCAGGGGTAAACAGGCTCGAGTGCTGGACTTTGTCCGATTTCAGTGTGGCGAGACAGCCAGTGAAGGAGCAAAATAAAGGGAGGGAAATTATTTATCTACAACATTTGTCATGTGTCTTTATTTCATATGACGATAAAATGCAACCACACATTTATTATTGAACATTCAGACAGTCACACAGCGTCATCATGAATTTGAAAGCAGAATATGTAAGGCTACCAGCACCAATCCAACAATACATTTTTTCCTCTTTAAATTGTAGTCGATTTTCATTTGTAGACTATTCAGTATTTTGAATTATTACACCTGTTCTGGATAGATGTATTTCTTGTTCAAACGTGGGTTGTAGGTAGCTAAGAGGTTAAGACAGCCCGAAGGTTGTCTAACCTGCTCTCAAGTCTCTCCAGCTTATGGCTGTGTGTTTGTATACGTGGTGTTTGGATGCATTAATTTCTCCATGGGGATTTATAAAGGAGGTATTTTATTTTATTCAAATTTATGAAGAAGAATGTGAAGCAGGACAATTGGGAGGTAGTGAAGCAGCATTTGTACATTTGCTTCTATACCCTATGACTTGAGTCAGTGGAGGGTTGATTGACCCCAAAATCAAAAAAAATTCCTTCAAGGAGTTGACAAGTCAGGGTGCGGGCACACATTTTTTTGGTGTGGTCCCTGCTGCCTGGAACACTACTGCCTAAATTTCATTTAATTTTACTGCATCGTATGACTACTGCAAACATTCCACTTAATTAGTGTGAATGCTAATTAAGCTTTAATAATTATTAAGGACATTTAATTAAGAAAGTTATTAGGGGGTCCACCACAGGCTTGATTAGACTAGTGAGAAGCAAGTGGGCGAGCGTCACTCACGTCCTCATTACGGTCATTAATGAGAACACGGAGATAAACGGTCATTCCACAGCAAAATGTATGTTTAAATGCCTTTCAGTAGATCCATGACATTACTTTGTTATTTGTCTTATATGATCGTAAGCTGAACATTTTTGGGTTTGGAACAGTGCCGGTTCTAGCCTGCTATATTTGGGTGGGCAGGGAGAAATAATGGGTGGGCAACTAGGCCGAAAGTTGCCGGTTCAAATTCCTGACCAGACAACAGATTGGGAGGTAGTGAAGCAGGCATTTCTAAGTTTGCTAACTACCCTATGATTTCAGTCAGGAGGGCAGGTTTATTTACCATCA